>OX578143.1:132407577-132665077 GCA_951213105.1 Amaurobius ferox | reverse complement strand
ATTCTATGCATGGCTTTAGGGTGTAGAGGCATCATGAACAGATTGAAACCGTCACAAGAAATGTAGTCGAGTAAAGGCAGGACACTGGGATGATCCCTTACTTTCCAATGGGTTTTCTCCATCTTCCAAGTCAGGTCAGCACGTATGATCTAAACGTACCCTTGACGGCAATCACATCTCCTAAATATCCAGCACCGAGATTCTTGGCTAACTTAACGTGTTTCTCTTCCAAGATGGCAATAGCCTTCTTCCTTTGTGAACGACGATGCTTTATATTAGGCATTGAAAAATTGGATGTTGCTTCAAGAATTGTTAGGTAATTAGGTCGGTTGATGACCGCGTTATAAAAGTTGCAGTTTTTAGGTGGTTTCAACTGCGATATGTTGGCTAAACAGACAAATTCCTAGTCAGTCGATGAAATTAATCAGAAATATCAAATTAAACACGATAATAGTAATTCTCTTTCCGTAAAATAAGTTGCCCAAGTAGCATTCAAATGAGACTCGAAATGATAATGTGGAAAATTGTTGGGTGTTAATGGTATTTCGCTAACATTGTTGCAACAATGACTCTGTGTTTTGCAGTGTTCCGAGTCCCACTGAAATTATTGTTATCTTATATTGTTTTAAAATCATTGCTTACTTACATCTTATTTATATAGATTAAAAATTCCCCAGCGAAGGAAAAATAATGTATTGCGTCCTCCACATGGTTTAACCAACGTATTAAAGAAGCTAAATATTTTACAATAATGTTCTTGCAAATGAATCTCACTGAATATCAATAGTATTGTTTTTCATAACAATTAGAATGTGCGTAGTAACTTTAATTGAAATCGATTGATCCATTCGAGCTGTATCAAGCTTTGCGTGGAATAATAAACATTTTAATATCTCGAGCACGACTCGTCATATCATAACTGTTAAATAATGGTGTTCATTTATAACTAGATAAAAGTGCTTTCATAACCTTCTTTCATTTGATAATGCGTAAATATACTTTTATTACTTTTCCACTTAAATAAGTAAAAATTTAAATTCTCATTTGAATTTTTAAAATACTAAATATTTTTCTAAAACTTTTAACGTAAATACTTTTTTTTAATTTATGTAAAGAAAATATCAAAAAAAAATTCATTGAACTTTACCGAAAAATCAATATGTAAATAACGTTCATCATTTTTCAAAATTTGGCTATTTCGGTTTTGGTCCTTTAATCCACAACGCGGAAATACAGACTGCATAAAACGGGCTGTTTTCATACCTAATATGTTTCCTTGTCAAACAATTTTGATATGCAAAATGTTTTTGTTGGCTAGTTTTCGCAAATTTTGTGACTGCACGTTGTTTATTTCACAGAATGTGCTACCCGTTTGTTGCTAAACTTTCGGACATAAGTGTATTTAGAAGCTGCTGTTAAAATATGAATATTGTATAGTATGTCAATTTTTTTCACGTAATATAAATATTAAGAAAGTTTAAAACATACGAAAAGTGTATGTTCTTTAAAAATTCACGAAAAACCGTCTATGAATAGTATGGACTCGGTTCAAAGTTTATTTGAATTTTTTTTCGATTTTTCCAATGGAACGATGGAAACTATGAAATAGTATTTTAGGACGCTAAGGAATCAATTCGTGTGAATATCGCCCAAAATCGGGCTAAAACGTAAAATTACTAAGAAACTTGATTCGAAATTTTAAAAAGAAATAAAGCCAAGGTGCATCTATAGGTTTCTAAAGTACCTGTGTACCAAATTTCATGGCCGTACGACGCTTAAATTTCCCGCAACAGACTGCACGCACCCACAGACATATTTCTTTATTATGTAAGATAAGTAAAACACGTGACTTTGTGCTTAATCAATAATGAACCGGTATACAACGTAAAATGCAACACAAATCAAGTTAAGTAAGCATACATACGTTTCAAAAATCAACTGCTGCAGTGCAAAAGGCACTGAAAACGGAAATCCGGTTAATAATTCATAAATAATTTCTTCTACACCAATTTAGCAACATTCCATTCAATAGATATCTTTTAATTCTTAGTATTCTCTCTAAATTTCATTTTGTTGAGTCATATTTTTAAAAAATGAAATAGCGCACATTCCTTTGCTGAGTTATAATGCTGAAATAGCGGGATCAGTAAAATACCTTGTGCGACATACATTCAATGCATTCAACACAAAGAAATCAGGACTCATATTTTACCACATTTTTTTACTGGGACAAATCGACATAATACTATTAGCCGAGACATACTTTTATAACCGTCTTAATGGAATTTTGATTCTGTTTTCCTTTCATTTGTCAGCAACGTCTTACTTATAATCCTGAACAAAGAAACTACATTGTATTTTTTTTTCGGAGCATTTGTACTTGGGAAACATTTATTATTACTTTGATGTGAATAATATCTATGAGAGGGGGTTCCTCTGGCGGAAAAACGGAGCGTTACGAAAGATATGAACCCTTTAGACACTTATACCCCTGAAAGTAATAGATAAAAATATAAATAATTTTTCTTGTTTTTTTTTTCAAAATAGGATCGATCTAAATTATAAATATATAAAAATAATTTCAATGCTTCAATAATTTAAACATTTTTTTTGAAAGAAATTACAAAAGAAGCTCTTTGAGTAAATTATCCTAATTTTTCTAATTGTCAATCGAAATATCTTCGAAACTATAAAAGATGGTTATAAATAGTGAACGACAAAAATGTGTACTAAAAAACTTAGTTTAAAATATATATTTATTATTTAAAAAAAAACTTTCGAGTAATTTTTTTCGAGTAATCGTCAGTTGAAGTTGAAAAAGATTGAAAATTTTCCGTTTTTTTAATGCTTTAATCACAATAATTAAAAACCCAGATTTAAACAATAAGCATGAATTTCTAGCACATTGAAAACCCTATAAGTGTATGTAATCATACTTTGGTCCGAGTTCTTTTTTCTTCGATAATATGAAAGTTGTGTTTTCCATTTCGACTCCATCTGACTGGAGCCATCGCCGATTTTTTAATAAAATATTCAAACTATCACTACTCCGATATATTTTAACTATATATATTAGCGTTTCTTACTTACTTATCTATAGTTTAATTCTTTTTTTTAAAGTTTGTTCGTGTCTTTTAAATAGGAAAATTTGCCCACATGTACACCGCAAAAAACACCAGACAAACATTCATAAAACTTAATATATAACATCTAAAGAGAATCTTATCGAGCCAGAATAAAATTTGTTAAAAAATTTTAATTTAAAAAATTTAAAAGCAATTTTATTTTTTTCTCCATCGCTATTTATAGGGGAAAACTGACGTCAAACAAATTTTAACAAACCTTTGCTGCCATTAAATGTTTTGATACGTAAAATATATGTGGTAAATATTCAATTTCACTATCATCGTTGAGGAACAAATACTTTATCACGAGGCTAATTCTAACAATGCTCATTATTATTGAAGGACATCCATATATTAAGACCCATAGATTTAGAAAGAAGAAGATAAAACTCCTATGAATGAAACACTTGAAAATGCCATAATGCTTTGAGGATTATATTTCGGTCTCGCTAGTGTTAGTAAAGTAGCTGATATTGTTAGTTGACACAACCAAAAGGTGTAGTATTTTATATATTTTTTATTATTCTTTAATTAAGGGTTCCTTTATATAAGTATAATTAACCAGTATTTTTTCATAGTTGTAGGATAGAATACAGAATATATGGAGATAAAAATAAATTGAGAGGTAAAATAATGTTGAGTACGTAGGAATATTCTTTATTATTTCAGTTCTGCTTTACATGTCACTAATAATTTATTTTTACAAAATTGACAGTTTAAATGAATATTTTAGGCCTTTCACCGTAGAAATGCATACGATGCAGGACTACTTTTCTTATCCCAGCTCCACCTGAATTATTGTCTCTAATGATATTGGCATTTTCTTAATATGAAGTTTTAACTCCTTACTTTTACCTCCATGTTAAGACCATCGAACTTTGTATTCCTATATTTTAGGGTCTATGTTGAAACAATTAAATTTAATAACTTAATATTTTTAGATGTTATTTTATTCTTAGATAGTATTTTATAAGGACACACACACACACATGTTATAATTTGTCTCCTAATAGAAAAGTACATCTGAATTGATTGATTATATATATATATATATATATATATATATATATATATATATCATTAATCAACGTTCTTATTTTTTAATTTTTTTTTTCAAAAATTCATTCGAAAATTGTAATAATCATGCCAAATCATGTTCGAAACGCTCCATTCTGGAGATATCACATATATGTGTTACATGCAGACTCATATGCACTTGCATATGTGCATACACACATGCATATAGATGCATAAACAGATACATACACGTATATACATCAGTATACATCAGCTTGAATGCGTTCAATTCGAGTTCAGGGATGCTTGAAACATGCTTTTCCACTGAAAACTCGAATCCGAATTTTAGACCCTGGCACTATATTTTCCCTATACTCTGTATGTAAGGAAAGTAACAAGATAATGCTAATATGATTTTCGTTTTACTTTCGCGGAAAAAAAGAACTATTTAAAAATATATAATGCCCATTTAAAATATCCCAGAAACAAATCCTGTAAAGTATCTGAATGCCTTTAACAATGGACGCTGAAAATTGCTCTGCAAAATGTCAGTTAGATTGACCGAAAAAAATATTTTTAAAGGAAATCTGAAATGAACTTTTAAAAGGAATTTAATTTCCGTTTAAATGATAGACGATTGTTGACGGGCAGAATAAATGAAAAAATTAATTTCAAAAGACTTTTTCAATCATGGGGACTGAATGGGTTCAAGTGTTATTCACAAAAGTTCTGGACTGAAATAAATGAAGGACACAATAATGAAGGACTATTGCAGTGAATCGTTTCAATTACACGTATGGCCTTCTCAATAATATATTATTATCCAAGGTAATTTCATTGTGTGAATTGATAAAATGGTACATGATATAAGCTTTATTATTTTCTTTACATACATAGTATAATGTATACGCAAATTATAATGAAGAGGTCAAAATTTCGAATTCGAATTATTTTCGACGGTAGAGCATATTTAAGCATCTAAGGACTCGAATTGGACGTTTTTGAGGTGATACCTACGTGTATGTGTGTCCGTGAATCTCTGGATGCGATATGTCACTTACAATTATTACAATCCTCAAATACCTGAACTCTATTGGTTTTAAACGCTATCAAACGCTCGGAAGACCGCCAAATTTTCGAATGAATTTTTTTAAAATATCATATAAAAATCAGAACATTGAATCGTTTTAAATAAATAATCATTTTATTCTAAATATATTTTTGTTCTAAAACGAGTAAAACAAAACTGCAGAAGGCTAGCTTGAACCATTCTCAAGATATTGAACGTTTTGCAAATAAATATACCTAAAGTTTCATAAAAATGAACAGTCTAAGTACTATCAAATATGTAACAGTTGGCGATAAATTGGGTGGTCTTGGCGACTCATTTCTGAGAATTTCGCCAACTTGGAGACTTTTTATTCTAGTACAAAATTGACAAAGATTTCGCTAAATTGTCAAAAATGACGCCAAATTGTCAAAAATGACGCCAAATTCATGAGTTAATAATTAGCATATTTAAATATAATGGAGTATATTGCTTAGCATATATTAGCAATATTTCCAATTGTCAGATTATATTTGTGTGAAATATAAGTGAATTTGGTACTTCAAAATAATTTTACATGCTATCATCCAGAAAAGCTCCCAATGTCAGTACACTTTTCATCAGTAAAACCATTGTCTCATCTTTTAGGTCATTATTTCGCATTGAAATAAATGAAATACTTGCATTATGTAGAAACAGTCATGTGTTGTAAACAGATTTTTTATACTAGTCATTTCCATCCATTCTTTGCAGGAATGAAATAGCTAAATGTCATTACATACGACACCTATACACTTATTAAATGTTCTGAATATCAAAAGTCGTTGGTATTCAGAACATTTAATAAGACGTCAAAAGACAATGACGTACATTTTATAGTTCTGTTAATATGGCAATTACATGCGTAAAACAAACAATATTTCACCTCCGAACACTATTGGCTGCCATATTTTAAACTTTTACCAGACATTTTAATATAAAAAATATTTTTTTAATGAAACATATTTTACAGAGTTTGATTAGAAGAATTATAAGCAAACGATTTCGGTATTGGGGTGTAACTCCAGAAACTGTACGAAAATAGATTTGTAATGGCTAAAATAATCGTCTGCTACAACCATAAATTAAAATATTGCAAAAACAGTTCAGACGCCCCCCCCCTCTCCAAAAAAATCCGAACACCGATTGTAATTCCGGCTCTTTGGGTCGTACAATAAAATTAAATGCACCATTAGACACAGAATAATGTTTACTATAAAAAATATAATGTGGAAAGTATATTACCCTATATGACGTAATGAATATATTATTTTTGCAGTGAAAGCATGATGTATAAACTCCACGGCACAGTGTTTTTTTTATGTGCACAGTGTATATAGCGTTGGATGGGTGTTTAAATTACAACATGTAAAACTATTTCCAAGTACCCAGTTAAACTATATTTCGCGCAACTTCAAAATGCCAATTATCAATATTGATAGCATCCGCAATAAGCATATAACTTTCCCTATATAATGCAACGAATTTACTTCTTTCACAGTGAAACAATGATGTATAAGATTCACGACATGATGTTTTTAACGTTGAATTGTACATTTGACGCTTTTCCGGAAGAAAAGATGTAAAACTATTTCGGAATACACAATTAACTTCAAAGTATCACTTTAAATATTTCACGCAACTCTAAATTAACAATTATCAATATTGACAGCATTCAAAATAATCAATAGAGTCCATATATTAAAATATGTTAATTTAGCGTCATTTTTGCAATTTTTAAGATAGTCAATCTTGGGCGAACTATCACCGAGTTAGCGATATTTCGCAAAATTAGTAGCCAAGGTCGCCACATTTATGCCCAAGCGTTACAGACAAAGAGAGAAAAGAGCATTTCTTATACATAAATGACTATTGACGATTTGTTAGTCTTTAGATACAAAGCTATTACCCAAAGTGTCTTCTATCGTGAATGGAATCAACTAGATTCAGAAGAATGGTGTTAACAAATTTATCTGTAATATTACATATGAAAAGTGAACATGTTTCATAATAGTTAATATATTTTTTTAATTTTATGTAATACTTTTTGTAAATTTATTTAAAAATATGCAATATCTTGAGAACAAACAGTTCATGCTAGCCTTTTAAAATTTGCATAAATCGCTTAATAAGGAATTATTACATAAGAAATGATTATTTACGTAACATAATTAAAGGTTCTAGTTTTCCAAAGTTACATTCGAAAATTTAGGGGTCTTCTGAACATTCGATTGTGTTTTAAATCAATAGACTTCCAGCATTCTCCGATTGTAATCTTTGTACCACATATCGTTCAAAATATTCGTTCGTGCATATATTGAAGTAATAACTAATTCTTCAATTGGCGTCATTTTCATTAATTTAGCATCATTTTTGCAATTTCGTCCATATTTTCCTCAATCTGGGTCTAAATATCATCAAGTTGGTGATGTATTTCTAAATTAGTCACCTAGTTCGATAATCCGAGAGGTTGGTGGTAGGAGAAGAAAGGTACGGTCCCTATGGATGCCTCCCCCACTGGGTTCCGGTCAAAATTGGGTGGCATTTCCCGGCCCTCCAAACAGTTACCTTAAACCTTTCTGGTAGGTCGGACGGTCTGGGTCTCAACAACAACAACCTAGTTCGATACATTTATCGCCAAGCGTTTCAAATAAACAGTGAGAAGATATTTTCTGATGCATAAATGACTATAGGCGAATTGCTAGAAGTCAAAATACAAAACTATTGCTTAAGGTACCTTTTCCCGTGAATGGAACGAACAAATTCGTGAGAATGATGTTAGTAATTTTGTATAGCATTATGTTAAATTTGAAAAGGGAACATATTTCACTCTAGACAATACTTTTTTAATTATATGTGATTTTTTTTTTATAAATGTATTTGAAAAATGTGCAATATCACGAGAACGGTTCATGCAAGCGATCTACAGTTTATGTCATTCATTTTCTAATGAAATATTACATTAAAATAATCATTTAAGTATCATTGTATTGAAGGTTCCGATTTTTTATGATTTTTTTTTAACTTTTATTTGAAAATTTGGGCATCTTCCGAACATTCGACTGCATTTTAAATCAATAGGGTTCCAGTGTTCACTGATTATAATATTTGAACCAAATTTTGTTCGAGACGCTTCATTCGTTCGTGACATATATTTTCCTCAGTCTCATTGAACGTGTTCGTCCGTCGAAAACTCGAATTCGAATTTTCAACCCCGTCACAATACTTTCCCCATACATTATACTGCTATGTATACATGGTGATTAAAAAAATATGGGCCAAATTTCACGAGGTGGTAGTGCACACCAAACCAAGCATTTTTCATCATAGTTTACCGGGTCAGAAATAAAACGTAAACGCGTTACAGGGCGCTTACTGGCTGCGAAGCGGCCGCTCCGCAAACTTAAAAGCGTCATTCTGGTTGCAATTTTCTGGTTGAAGAAGAAAACCACGTTTGCAAATTCCAACTGGGGAAGAAGAAGAACCCTTATGCAACACTCCCCTTGAATCTGAAGAGGAACTCGTCTCCAAAATTTCGGCCGCTGCTACCGAAGTGCGCGATATGTTTGGCCTGTTCGAGAAAGTTCGCCAATCCCACCATTCATCGCTACTGTGAGACGTGCATTCAGGTTGACGGTCGCTCTTTAGAGCCATTGCTGTAATATATATTATAGTTTATCAAATGTCATTTTATAACTTCTAAGTCATTTTTGTGGTTTCGCCTCACCTCATAGGTCTCTCCATTAAGTGCCCACTGGAGCTTTTACCTTTCATTTCTGACCTGGTAAACTATGACGAAACTGCTTGGTTTGGTGTGTACTACCACCTCATAAAGTTTGGACCACCTTTTTTTAATCACCCTGTAAAGGGAAAATAATAAATGTGCATATAATTTAACACGTCTTCATATGAAACTATATATTCTATTTTTTCAAAGGGAAACACCAACTTTTGATGACAGATTCTGATTCTCCAAATCTAAGCATCCCGAATTCATGCAAAATTTATATATTTGACTCAAGTCATTATGAGTTACGGCTCCTTGAAATTTCGAGCTCCTAATGTTAAATGGGTGTACAGTTTTTCTTTCATATGTTCCGAAATAATTAGGCTATCAAACTTATTTCTATTTCATATTGTAATACTAAATTACTCAAACAAATTGAATACCACTTTTCAATTCAGATAAATTTTTTATATAAAATTATTAATTATAAATTTCTTATTTGCAAAAGAAAATATGAATAGACACAGCTGTAAATTTTGACGACAATTGATTCAGCAGATTAGTCTCGGAAATCTTGGTGTGAAATATTTTAGTTTATTCTTTTCAGTATTTCCTGAAATACAAATCCATATTCAAAACTGTTATTCGGAAGGAGGCTTTGTGAAGATAATTCATTTGCGCATATAAACTGATTGGGAGTGCATGAAAAATTTAGACACTTGTGCAACTAGTGATTATTACGTAACTAGTGATAAGACAATGTTATTGCATTTGTGTTTGGAAGAAATCTATAATTTAAGGTGAAATGACAAATTTGAAATTCGATTCCGATAAACAAGATTCATACGTGCAATGTCAGTTACTCGTATATAACATTACATTTAATATAATACAATCTTTTTACATAAAATAATTCGAATTTCGAACTTCATTCAGAAGTCGTGACCAACAACAATGCATCGCGAATTTGTAAATTAAACCAAATGCCCATATTTCATCAATGTGAGGAATGTCCTTAAATAATATGTAGACAAAGACAAAACTTGTATATTTGGGAATTTGTATTGTTGTTCATTGCACAACACATTTGGGGGTATCTCATTGACAATAGAATTAATAATATAATTATTAATTTCCTTATATACAATAATGTATACGGAAAGTATTGTGATGGGGTCGAAAATTCGAATTCGAGTTTTCGACGGGAGAGCACGTTTCAAGCATCCCTGACCACGGATTGAGTCTCTGGAGACGATAACTGACGAACGAATGGACCGATTTGAACGAAATTTGGTACAAAAATTACCATCCGTGAATACTGGAAGTCTATTGTTTTTATACGCAATCGAATGTTCAGTACCCTCCTAAATTTTTGAGTGAAATTCTGAAAAATTCATCAAAAAATCAAAACCTCTAATAAAATTACGCAAATAAACATTTCTTATGTAATTTTTCATTAAAAAACGATTAACATAAATTTTAGAACCCTAGCATGAACCGTTCTCGAGATATTGCACATTTTTAAAAAAAATTATCAAAAAATTATATAAAATTAAAAAAATATATTTCCTATTGAGAAACATGTTCACTTTTCATATGTAATATCATGCGATGAATTTGGTGACATCATTCTAGTAGATCTAGCTCGTTCCATTCATGAAAAAAAATACTTTGAGTAACACTTTTGTATTTGAACGCCAGTAGTCATTTTTCTGCTATAAGAATAAATTATTTCTCCGTCCATAACGCTTGGCGAGATTTTGGCGACGAATTTGACGGAATGTCGCCAACTTAACGATTTTGTAAATGTTACCAAATCAAAGAAAATCTCGTCAAATGGATAAAAATGACGCCATATAAATAAAAATAACGACTATTTGACGAAAATTCAATATCTTGGAAAAAATATAAGTATCTACTATAAGAATTACCTACTTTGTTTTTACTGTAAACGTAGTAAACACATTGCATTATATAAGGAAAATCATGTGCTGCCCACATCAGATTTTTTTAATTAGTATCGGCTTGCTGATTGCATTTAAAAGGTATCGATGAATGTATAGAGCATGATTTACTTCACATTTCATGTACTGTAGCTATATTTGAAGATAAGCTATCCCGTAAAATGAAACTAATCTTCAGCGAAAACAAATATTCATCGACAATTAAACAAAGAAGACCAAATTATCAGTTTTGTGAATCTGGCTTAAGTTTAAGGCAAAATTGAGGTAGACTTAAATTCAGATACGATACGGTAGCCTTGTATAGGTGAAAAAGTATATTTAGTAACTGTTTGTGATTAAAATATATATTAGTGATTATAGTAAGTTGTTGAAACCCAGACCGTCCGACCTACCAGAAAGGTGTAAGGTAACTGTTTGGACGGTCGGGAAGTACCACCCAATTTAGATCGGAACCCAGTGGGGGAGGCATCCACAGGGACCGTACCCTCCTTCCCCTACCACCAACCGCTCGGAAGAACTTTCGGACCCACATGTTTAACGTGATCGTACTCCGCATGAACACGGCGGCAGTTTTGGCAGTGGCTGGAATCGAACCCGGATCCTACCGAGTGCAACTCCAGCGAGCTAACCAATGGGCTACCGCGCCCGATTATAGTAAGTTGTATTAACTGAGTGATTATAGTAGATTCTATCAAAATAAATAGTATTAAGCTCCTCTTTATATATTAAAAATTATTACTTTCCTTATATTACTTTCCTTATGTACATAGTATAATGTATAAGGAAAGTATTGTGACGGGGTCGAAAATGTGAATTCGAGTTTTCGACGGGAGAGCACGTTTCAAACATCGCTGATCACGAATCAAACATTTTTTGAAGTGATGTCTGTGTGTGTGTGTGTGTGTGTGAAAGTATGCGAGTGTGTGTGTGAAAGTATGTGTGTGTGTATGTGTGTGTGAAAGTATGTGAGTGTGTGTTGGCGTATGGTGGGAAGTGGGGACATTCATATGTTTACACACCTTCCAAGTGGGGACGCACCGGCAAGTGGGGACGTCCTCGCTTTGGATTTTTGCAGAAATGTGCTATTTAATGACAGATAATATTCTAAAAAAAGTTTGGTTGACTTTTGGCATAGGTCCCCAGTTAGGTGGTATATGTATATAGTCTGTGTATAACTGTGTATAGCTCGCGAATATCTGTGTGTGTCTTGCAAAAAAACACGTCCGCGGTTTATCAGAATTGCAACATATTGTGTGTATGCGGAACTGGTTTTCAGAGGGAAGGCGTTAACTGCCCTCTAGCTAAATCTGCGAAACACCCGTGTTGGTCTTTGAGGGAAACCGAGGACAACTCATAGAACTATTAAATTGAGGTATTAGCTTCTTGGGATACCCTAGAACCACTAGAGCCCCCCCTCCCCCCCAAAGAGATATGCATACATTATTTTAGTAGACACAATCCCCTCCGCAAATTGTTGTAATTTTGATTTGGAAATATATTTCTAACTCGCCAGAAGAGAAAAATATTGCACTTCTGAAACTATTGTATTTTTTTTTCTTTTGAGGTTCCATTTATGGTTTGGGAGATAATGTTATAAGAAACAGATTCTAGCCAGACTGTCTTTTATTATTTCCCATATGTCAAGAAATATCCCCGTCCAGGAAGCTAAAAGTGTTTAGAAATTAAGTATATAAAACCATCTTCACAGCATATTTTTGCATAGAATTTATAGAAATACAGTATGATTCAGTTTTTGAAGAGTTGTGTGTAATTGTAAAATACAGTCTTTCTCTCTGTATGTATATTCTGTATCTGTGTAAGCATTTGCCTGGTAATAAATGGGCACAGGTTCGGAATTCAAAACACGGATAAACTCAAACCGCGAAGCGCAATTTTTTTAAAATTAAATTAAAACTTATATTTCAAATACTTTTTTATTATTTTCTTTTAATCCTTAGACTCTTGACACTGCATTTTCCCTTCAGTGAGTTGGAAAAACATCTCTCCTGAGATGGTTCAACAGTTTATTTGTTGCTGCTAATGCGAGTTTTAAAAAGACTTAAAAAAATCGGGAAAATGGATGTACTTTATTTTAAATGTAAGCAGTCTGAGAGCAAAAATTTTGTTCTGACTTTAATATATACACCTTTAAACTTGCTTATACACTTTTAAACCACGGACCATGCATATACACCTTTAAAACGCGGACCATGCGAATACACCTTTAAAACGTGGACGATGCATATACACCATTAAAACGTGGGCCATGCGTATACACTTTTAAAACGCGGACAATGCATATGCACCGTTAAAACGCGGACTATGCGTATACACCTTTAAAACGCGGACGATGCATATACACCGTTAAAACGCGGACGATGCATATACACCGTTAAAACGCGGACCATGCGTATACACCTTTAAAACGCGGACAATGCATATACACTTTTAAAACGCGGACCATACGTTTACACCTTTTAAATACCAATTATTTTTCAAAAAAGGACAAAAAAAATATATCTTAAGTGGGGCGCATATTATCATCTAGTGTTTTTATATTTTATTTATTTCATTTTCTAAAATAAATATTCAGAACTTGATTGCTTTCTACTTGGTTCCTTTCCTCCGAAAATTAATAGGTCTTTGAGTGATGTTCATTGATTGAAAAATGCTCACCAAACTTTATTCGATTTATCCAATTTGTTCGAAAGATATGGCACTACATTAAAAAATATATAGATGAATATATGTTACAATATCTCAAGAGCAGATCGGGATAATTTCTAAATAATGATGTCCATTCATTTCGGATTTCAGCTGTTTGTTTATAAAGCATTCACCCATTTGATAATAGGGAATTTATATTTTTTTTCCGAATTGTTCCATTTTTGACCAAAAACATAAACTATCTCAAGAACAGTGCATATAAACCTCATGTAAATGATGACATTCGTGTTAAAAAGATGACATTATAAATACATAAATATTTCTCTAACATTTTGATATGTTTAAGTTTACTTATTTTCCCGAATTTGAAAAGCATGATAAAAAAATAAGATCTATTCTTTGATCCGTTTATCCCAACAGGTAATAGGCTTCTAACATTTACCGATTTAAATAATCGTACCAAATTTTTTTCTGTATTATCAACTTATTCGATATTATTAATTCGTATTCAGGGATGCTCCAAAACGCGTATAACTTATAACCATCAAAATAAATAAAAGAATTTGATTTTTGACTCATGAAAATTGTTTTTACATATAGTCGTATACTATGTGCTGAAAGGAAAAAAAAATAGTCATATGGGATTAATTGATTTTAATGAAGTAAAGGGTAGATATGGACATACTAATAAGGGAAAAATTACTTAATAAGAGAATATTCACCACGTTCATGCTCCATACTAATAAAACCACAGAAACCGAATTGGTACTGTTTTTTAATGCCATCTGAGTTGAGCCCCTTTCCACAATTTTGCATATCCGTTTAATTCGAAAATTATCTATGTTTTAACAATGGAAGCCAAAATATAGAACACTAAACGCGGACTATGCGTATACACCTTTAAAACGCGGACGATGCATATACACCGTTAAAACGCGGACCATGCATATACACTTTTAAAACGCGGACCATACGTTTACACCTTTTAAATGTGAATTATTTTTCAAAAAAAGATTAAAAAAAATATCTTAAGGGGAGCGCATATTATCATCTTGTGTTTTTATATTATTTAGTTGATTTTCTAAAATAAATATTCAGAACTTGATTGCTTTCTACTTGGTTCCTTTCCTCCGAAAATTAATAGGTCTCTGAGTGATGTTCATTGATTGAAAAATGCTCACCAAACTTTATTCGATTTATCCAATTTGTTTGATAGATATGGCACTACATTAAAAAATATATAGATGAATATATGTTTTAATATCTCGAGAGCAGATCGAGATAATTTCTAAATAATGATGTCCATTCATTTCGGATTTAAGCTGTTTGTTTATAAAGCATTCCCTCATTTGATAATAGGGAATTTATATTTTTTTTCCGAATTGTTCCATTTTTGACCAAAAACATAAACTATCTCAAGAACAGTGCATATAAACCTCATGTAAATGATGGCATTCGTGTTAAAAAGCTGACATTATAAATACATAAATATTTCTCTAACATTTTTAAGTTTACTTATGTTTCCGAATTTGAAAAGCATGATAAAGAAATAAGATCTATTCTTTGATCCGTTTATCCCAACAGGTAATAGGCTTTTAACATTTACCGATTGAAATAATCGTACCAAATTTTTTTCTGTATTATCAACTTATTCGATACTACTGTACCCACAAAGAAATAGACAGATGGTTAAAATTGGTTAATTCGTATTCAGGGATGCTCCAAAACGCGTATAACCTATAACCATCAAAATAAATAAAAGAATTGGATTTTTGACTCATCAAAATTGTTTTTACATATAGTCGTATACTATGTGCTGAAAGGAAAAAAAATAGTCATATGGGATTAATTGATTTTAATGAAAGAAAGGGTAGATACGGACATATTAATAAGGGGAAAATTACTTAATAAGAGAATATTCACCACGCTCATCCTCAATACTTATAAAACCACAGAAAACCAATGGGCAAAGTCTTTTAATGCCATCTGAGTTGAGCCCCTTTCCACAATTTTGCATATCCGTTTAATTCGAAAAGTATCTATGTTTTAACAATGGAAGCCAAAATATAGAACACTAAACGCGGACGATGCATATACAAAAACGCGGACTATGCGTATACACCTTTAAAACGCGGACGATGCATATACACCGTTAAAACGCGGACCATGCATATACACTTTTAAAACGCGGACCATACGTTTACACCTTTTTAATGTGAATTATTTTTCAAAAAAAGATAAAAAAAAATATCTTAAGTGGAGCGCATATTATCATCTTGTGTTTTTATATTATTTAGTTGATTTTCTAAAATAAATATCCAGAACTTGATTGCTTTCTACTTGGTTCCTTTCCTCCGAAAATTAATAGGTCTCTGAGTGATGTTCATTGATTGAAAAATGCTCACCAAACTTTATTCGATTTATCCAATTTGTTTGAAAGATATGGCACTACATTAAAAAATATATAGATGAATATATGTTTCAATATCTCGAGAGCAGATCGAGATAATTTCTAAATAATGATGTCCATTCATTTCGGATTTAAGCTGTTTGTTTATAAAGCATTCACTCATTTGATAATAGGGAATTTATATTTTTTTTCAGAATTGTTCCATTTTTGACCAAAAACATAAACTATCTCAGGAACAGTGCATATAAACCTCATGTAAATGATGACATTCGTGTTAAAAAGCTGACATTATAAATACATAAATATTTCTCTAACATTTTTAAGTTTACTTATGTTTCCGAATTTGAAAAGCATGATAAAGAAATAAGATCTATTCTTTGATCCGTTTATCCCAACAGGTAATAGGCTTTTAACATTTACCGATTGAAATAATCGTACCAAATTTTTTTCTGTATTATCAACTTATTCGATACTACTGTACCCACAAAGAAATAGACAGATGGTTAAAATTGGTTAATTCGTATTCAGGGATGCTCCAAAACGCGTATAACCTATAACCATCAAAATAAATAAAAGAATTCGATTTTTGACTCATCAAAATTGTTTTTACATATAGTCGTATACTATGTGCTGAAAGGAAAAAAAAATAGTCATATGGGATTAATTGATTTTAATGAAAGAAAGGGTAGATACGGACATATTAATAAGGGAAAAATTACTTAATAAGAGAATATTCACCACGCTCATCCTCAATACTTATAAAACCACAGAAACCCAATGGGCAAAGTCTTTTAATGCCATCTGAGTTGAGCCCCTTTCCACAATTTTGCATATCCGTTTAATTCGAAAAGTATCTATGTTTTAACAATGGAAGCCAAAATATAGAACACTAAACGCGGACGATGCATATACAAAAACGCGGACTATGCGTATACACCTTTAAAACGCGGACGATGCATATACACCGTTAAAACGCGGACCATGCATATACACTTTTAAAACGCGGACCATACGTTTACACCTTTTTAATGTGAATTATTTTTCAAAAAAAGATAAAAAAAAATATCTTAAGTGGAGCGCATATTATCATCTTGTGTTTTTATATTATTTAGTTGATTTTCTAAAATAAATATCCAGAACTTGATTGCTTTCTACTTGGTTCCTTTCCTCCGAAAATTAATAGGTCTCTGAGTGATGTTCATTGATTGAAAAATGCTCACCAAACTTTATTCGATGTATCCAATTTGTTTGAAAGATATGGCACTACATTAAAAAATATATAGATGAATATATGTTACAATATCTCGAGAGCAGATCGAGATAATTTCTAAATAATGATGTCCATTCATTTCGGATTTAAGCTGTTTGTTTATAAAGCATTCACTCATTTGATAATAGGGAATTTATATTTTTTTTCCGAATTGTTCCATTTTTGACCAAAAACATAAACTATCTCAGGAACAGTGCATATAAACCTCATGTAAATGATCACATTCGTGTTAAAAAGCTGACATTATAAATACATAAATATTTCTCTAACATTTTTAAGTTTACTTATGTTTCCGAATTTGAAAAGCATGATAAAGAAATAAGATCTATTCTTTGATCCGTTTATCCCAACAGGTAATAGGCTTTTAACATTTACCGATTGAAATAATCGTACCAAATTTTTTTCTGTATTATCAACTTATTCGATACTACTGTACCCACAAAGAAATAGACAGATGGTTAAAATTGGTTAATTCGTATTCAGGGATGCTCCAAAACGCGTATAACCTATAACCATCAAAATAAATAAAAGAATTGGATTTTTGACTCATCAAAATTGTTTTTACATATAGTCGTATACTATGTGCTGAAAGGAAAAAAGAATAGTCATATGGGATTAATTGATTTTAATGAAAGAAAGGGTAGATACGGACATATTAATAAGGGAAAAATTACTTAATAAGAGAATATTCACCACGCTCATCCTCAATACTTATAAAACCACAGAAACCCAATGGGCAAAGTCTTTTAATGCCATCTGAGTTGAGCCCCTTTCCACAATTTTGCATATCCGTTTAATTCGAAAAGTATCTATGTTTTAACAATGGAAGCCAAAATATAGAACACTAAACGCGGACGATGCATATACAAAAACGCGGACTATGCGTATACACCTTTAAAACGCGGACGATGCATATACACCGTTAAAACGCGGACCATGCATATACACTTTTAAAACGCGGACCATACGTTTACACCTTTTTAATGTGAATTATTTTTCAAAGAAAGATAAAAAAAAATATCTTAAGTGGAGCGCATATTATCATCTTGTGTTTTTATATTATTTAGTTGATTTTCTAAAATAAATATCCAGAACTTGATTGCTTTCTACTTGGTTCCTTTCCTCCGAAAATTAATAGGTCTCTGAGTGATGTTCATTGATTGAAAAATGCTCACCAAACTTTATTCGATTTATCCAATTTGTTTGAAAGATATGGCACTACATTAAAAAATATATAGATGAATATATGTTTCAATATCTCGAGAGCAGATCGAGATAATTTCTAAATAATGATGTCCATTCATTTCGGATTTAAGCTGTTTGTTTATAAAGCATTCACTCATTTGATAATAGGGAATTTATATTTTTTTTCCGAATTGTTCCATTTTTGACCAAAAACATAAACTATCTCAGGAACAGTGCATATAAACCTCATGTAAATGATGACATTCGTGTTAAAAAGCTGACATTATAAATACATAAATATTTCTCTAACATTTTTAAGTTTACTTATGTTTCCGAATTTGAAAAGCATGATAAAGAAATAAGATCTATTCTTTGATCCGTTTATCCCAACAGGTAATAGGCTTTTAACATTTACCGATTGAAATAATCGTACCAAATTTTTTTCTGTATTATCAACTTATTCGATACTACTGTACCCACAAAGAAATAGACAGATGGTTAAAATTGGTTAATTCGTATTCAGGGATGCTCCAAAACGCGTATAACCTATAACCATCAAAATAAATAAAAGAATTCGATTTTTGACTCATCAAAATTGTTTTTACATATAGTCGTATACTATGTGCTGAAAGGAAAAAAAAATAGTCATATGGGATTAATTGATTTTAATGAAAGAAAGGGTAGATACGGACATATTAATAAGGGAAAAATTACTTAATAAGAGAATATTCACCACGCTCATCCTCAATACTTATAAAACCACAGAAACCCAATGGGCAAAGTCTTTTAATGCCATCTGAGTTGAGCCCCTTTCCACAATTTTGCATATCCGTTTAATTCGAAAAGTATCTATGTTTTAACAATGGAAGCCAAAATATAGAACACTAAACGCGGACGATGCATATACAAAAACGCGGACTATGCGTATACACCTTTAAAACGCGGACGATGCATATACACCGTTAAAACGCGGACCATGCATATACACTTTTAAAACGCGGACCATACGTTTACACCTTTTTAATGTGAATTATTTTTCAAAAAAAGATAAAAAAAAATATCTTAAGTGGAGCGCATATTATCATCTTGTGTTTTTATATTATTTAGTTGATTTTCTAAAATAAATATCCAGAACTTGATTGCTTTCTACTTGGTTCCTTTCCTCCGAAAATTAATAGGTCTCTGAGTGATGTTCATTGATTGAAAAATGCTCACCAAACTTTATTCGATGTATCCAATTTGTTTGAAAGATATGGCACTACATTAAAAAATATATAGATGAATATATGTTACAATATCTCGAGAGCAGATCGAGATAATTTCTAAATAATGATGTCCATTCATTTCGGATTTAAGCTGTTTGTTTATAAAGCATTCACTCATTTGATAATAGGGAATTTATATTTTTTTTCCGAATTGTTCCATTTTTGACCAAAAACATAAACTATCTCAGGAACAGTGCATATAAACCTCATGTAAATGATCACATTCGTGTTAAAAAGCTGACATTATAAATACATAAATATTTCTCTAACATTTTTAAGTTTACTTATGTTTCCGAATTTGAAAAGCATGATAAAGAAATAAGATCTATTCTTTGATCCGTTTATCCCAACAGGTAATAGGCTTTTAACATTTACCGATTGAAATAATCGTACCAAATTTTTTTCTGTATTATCAACTTATTCGATACTACTGTACCCACAAAGAAATAGACAGATGGTTAAAATTGGTTAATTCGTATTCAGGGATGCTCCAAAACGCGTATAACCTATAACCATCAAAATAAATAAAAGAATTGGATTTTTGACTCATCAAAATTGTTTTTACATATAGTCGTATACTATGTGCTGAAAGGAAAAAAGAATAGTCATATGGGATTAATTGATTTTAATGAAAGAAAGGGTAGATACGGACATATTAATAAGGGAAAAATTACTTAATAAGAGAATATTCACCACGCTCATCCTCAATACTTATAAAACCACAGAAACCCAATGGGCAAAGTCTTTTAATGCCATCTGAGTTGAGCCCCTTTCCACAATTTTGCATATCCGTTTAATTCGAAAAGTATCTATGTTTTAACAATGGAAGCCAAAATATAGAACACTAAACGCGGACGATGCATATACAAAAACGCGGACTATGCGTATACACCTTTAAAACGCGGACGATGCATATACACCGTTAAAACGCGGACCATGCATATACACTTTTAAAACGCGGACCATACGTTTACACCTTTTTAATGTGAATTATTTTTCAAAGAAAGATAAAAAAAAATATCTTAAGTGGAGCGCATATTATCATCTTGTGTTTTTATATTATTTAGTTGATTTTCTAAAATAAATATCCAGAACTTGATTGCTTTCTACTTGGTTCCTTTCCTCCGAAAATTAATAGGTCTCTGAGTGATGTTCATTGATTGAAAAATGCTCACCAAACTTTATTCGATTTATCCAATTTGTTTGAAAGATATGGCACTACATTAAAAAATATATAGATGAATATATGTTTCAATATCTCGAGAGCAGATCGAGATAATTTCTAAATAATGATGTCCATTCATTTCGGATTTAAGTTGTTTGTTTATAAAGCATTCACTCATTTGATAATAGGGAATTTATATTTTTTTTCCGAATTGTTCCATTTTTGACCAAAAACATAAATTATCTCAGGAACAGTGCATATAAACCTCATGTAAATGATGACATTCGTGTTAAAAAGCTGACATTATAAATACATAAATATTTCTCTAACATTTTTAAGTTTACTTATGTTTCCGAATTTGAAAAGCATGATAAAGAAATAAGATCTATTCTTTGATCCGTTTATCCCAACAGGTAATAGGCTTTTAACATTTACCGATTGAAATAATCGTACCAAATTTTTTTCTGTATTATCAACTTATTCGATACTACTGTACCCACAAAGAAATAGACAGATGGTTAAAATTGGTTAATTCGTATTCAGGGATGCTCCAAAACGCGTATAACCTATAACCATCAAAATAAATAAAAGAATTGGATTTTTGACTCATCAAAATTGTTTTTACATATAGTCGTATACTATGTGCTGAAAGGAAAAAAAAATAGTCATATGGGATTAATTGATTTTAATGAAAGAAAGGGTAGATACGGACATATTAATAAGGGAAAAATTACTTAATAAGAGAATATTCACCACGCTCATCCTCAATACTTATAAAACCACAGAAACCCAATGGGCAAAGTCTTTTAATGCCATCTGAGTTGAGCCCCTTTCCACAATTTTGCATATCCGTTTAATTCGAAAAGTATCTATGTTTTAACAATGGAAGCCAAAATATAGAACACTAAACGCGGACGATGCATATACAAAAACGCGGACTATGCGTATACACCTTTAAAACGCGGACGATGCATATACACCTTTAAAACGCGAACCATGCATATACACTTTTAAAACGCGGACCATACGTTTACACCTTTTTAATGTGAATTATTTTTCAAAGAAAGATAAAAAAAAATATCTTAAGTGGAGCGCATATTATCATCTTGTGTTTTTATATTATTTAGTTGATTTTCTAAAATAAATATCCAGAACTTGATTGCTTTCTACTTGGTTCCTTTCCTCCGAAAATTAATAGGTCTCTGAGTGATGTTCATTGATTGAAAAATGCTCACCAAACTTTATTCGATTTATCCAATTTGTTTGAAAGATATGGCACTACATTAAAAAATATATAGATGAATATATGTTTCAATATCTCGAGAGCAGATCGAGATAATTTCTAAATAATGATGTCCATTCATTTCGGATTTAAGCTGTTTGTTTATAAAGCATTCACTCATTTGATAATAGGGAATTTATATTTTTTTTCCGAATTGTTCCATTTTTGACCAAAAACATAAACTATCTCAGGAACAGTGCATATAAACCTCATGTAAATGATGACATTCGTGTTAAAAAGCTGACATTATAAATACATAAATATTTCTCTAACATTTTTAAGTTTACTTATGTTTTCGAATTTGAAAAGCATGATAAAGAAATAAGATCTATTCTTTGATCCGTTTATCCCAACAGGTAATAGGCTTTTAACATTTACCGATTGAAATAATCGTACCAAATTTTTTTCTGTATTATCAACTTATTCAATACTACTGTACCCACAAAGAAATAGACAGATGGTTAAAATTGGTTAATTCGTATTCAGGGATGCTCCAAAACGCGTATAACCTATAACCATCAAAATAAATAAAAGAATTGGATTTTTGACTCATCAAAATTGTTTTTACATATAGTCGTATACTATGTGCTGAAAGGAAAAAAAAATAGTCATATGGGATTAATTGATTTTAATGAAAGAAAGGGTAGATACGGACATATTAATAAGGGAAAAATTACTTAATAAGAGAATATTCTCCACGTCCATGCTCAATACTAATAAAACCACAGAAACTCAATGGGCAAAGTCTTTTAATGCCATCTGAGTTGAGCCCCTTTCCACAATTTTGCATATCCATTTAATTCGAAAAGTATCTATGTTTTAACAATGGAAGCCAAAATATGGAACACTAACCGCAAAATACATATGTTTTAATATGCGGAAAAAGTACAAATATTGCTAAATTCCCCTGTATAGATATTTAAAGACACCATATGTACAAATTTGTTATGGCAATTCTGTCCACAATAGAACAGAATATAGAAATACGTATATAGAGCAAATAGCTGAGGTTTGAGAAGTTAGTCGGTATTAGAACTGCCTATTGCACGATAATTTATATGAGTATTCTACCAACTAACCAAAAAACTACTTTCTGACAAGTGAATAATATAAAACTGCATACATTTGACGCAAGCACATTCTCCTGATGGTTTAGAGTGCTTGTCTCGAGATCAACAGGCTAGGGTTCTAAATCTTTATAGTCGGTACAAGACTTCATACAGACTCATGTTCGGTATTGTCGACTCTGGTATATAAAATGAATATAAGTGCAAGTATGTGATAATTTTTAAAAAATTAATTCATGTGTTAAGGCCAAGAAGTATTTTCATCGAATTAGTAGGAATATATTCTGAAATGTTCGTTATGCGGTCAGGATAGCATAGGCAGAGGCATATATGAAAAATATTTTTAAAAAGACTGAGTCACATGTACGTGACCTCAATTTTTGCATAATATATCCAAATAAAACATGCTTTTCTGGAAAAGTTTGTTCCCTACTGTAAACATATAGCATATATATATGATCATTGTATAGGAGTGGAGAAAATTTTAGTCTCAAGTTCCAAACAAATATATCGATTGACTGGAGTAGCACAATGTACCCCAAGTTAATTTCCAGTTAAAATTGAGACAGGAATGTTCTAATCTCAATTCATTTTTGGTTCGAAGTACTTAAAAAGCATCGATTTATTTTATAATACCGAAAGTATTTAAAAAAACATCCATTTATTTTGTAATACTGAGCATTTAATTATATGATCTTCTCATTTTAGAACAAAAAACGTGCAATCTTTTAAAAACGGAACATCTTTACATCCTAAATGATATTCACTTATAAATGAATAATTTCAAAGAAAATGACTAATTGCAAAAAGCTTTCAATACAATTATTTTTATAATGCTATTTTAATTATCGAAGCAAAACATGTTTGAAAGATTGAGTATACCCCTTGTCTAATCTCTCTGAATGTCAACAGTCTAAATGTATCCATATCTGTTATAGATTACAGTTTTATTCAATTTATGAAAATTATAGTTTAATAGAAATATTTGATCTTGTTTACCTGATACTGGAACAAAAGATTTCACGAAAATTTTGTGAAACTAGGGTAAAATAACTTTTTCTTCCTATTTTTTTATATAAAAAGAAAAAGAAAAGTGCAAAATCATAAAAGATACAAATTATTGTGTAAAATTAGTTGATCAGTAAAATAAATAGGCCACTAAGTTTACTGATTAAAATAACAGTGCGAAACTTCGTTTGGAGCACATAATTTGTTCGAGAGATATCGTGTCTACAGGGAGACATCGTTTAAAAATGATTGATTTGTATTCAGGAAGACTCAAAATGTTTAAATTCATCCAAATCGAAGAGTCGAATTATTTACTAGTACGTTATGTATAGTAGGATAAGTGAAAACAAAGAAAATCTTGATAGATTCTGTGGAGAATCACTACCTTGAATTTTCATACATAAGCGAGAATTACTTCTCTATACAAGAAATGCTGTGTAGCCTCGATTGTACAAGTAAAACTATTTGATTCATAAAAATGCTAAATATCATTTTCATTTAAGTGTCCAAATTCAGTTTACTTATTTGACTCTAAAAATGCGCTCAATATTAATGATCAGAATTTTTTCAAAGAAGCTTTAATAGTTAGAAATGTAAAAATTTTGGGAGTTTGTTTCTTGCTAAGCCAGCGAGGTGTTTTAACTAGAAAGGGAGATAGAGTGTTCAAATTTTTGTATTGTGAACAATGAACTTAGTTTGAGGGTGATGGCCCTTTCTTCTATCCCGATTCATATGGTGCTTTAAATATGTGAAAGTTTAATTATTTTTTCGAGCAATGTTAATTTTTATTTCTATCCTTCATTGCGCCTTAAATTGAAAGGAAAACGGTATCATTTAAATGAATCTGTTTCCTGAAATCTGGTATTAATTCTCGGTGCTTTAATTTAGGTATTGTCTTGAATCGAAGAAAAAAGCAATTTACAAAAGTTATAATTTCCTGAAGGATTACCTTTTTTATAATTATTTAATTACCTAATTCAAGTTGAATCTTAGTTGTTAGAGGAAATACTATTAAAATTATGTTTATATTTTCTTATTACTAAAGCACTGTATTTCTGTTGACGTTCCGGTTTTAGAACTGGAGAAAGTACAGTGCTTTGTTTAAAAACAATTTTTAGTTTTTTAAACTAATAATAAAAATTTCAATTTCGGCGCCACTGTGAGACGGCGCCAGAGGACGTCGCCTCGCCGTCTTATTCCTTGTCACGGCCCTGACTATTAACGCAGAAGTAGACTGAAACATCTAACTTTAAAATCAGTATAAAGCTATAAATTTCCATTATTTGTTTTTTGTCTGGGTGTGTGAGTGGGGGAGAGTTACATACAATAGCATTTTACAGAAAGGTTCAGAAGTTCTGAGGACAGTTTGTTGCCGTAGATTTCATGTATAAGAATTTTTTCATGTAATCTAAAATATTCCATGTGTGGGAAACTTTGAGTATTACAAAAGCAAAATTTGGAAATAGGAGTATTATTTTATTATTTATTCATGGATCTACGAGAAAAATTCTGACATACAAAATAATTAATTAATAATTTTATTTTGTTTCATTTCCACTGATTAGAAATACCCATATTTCATATATTTTTATCTCATATAGTAAAATAAATTGTCTTGTCTCATGTGCGTGTCGTCTGTAACCGAAAATCGAAGTTTCGGACAACGGCGAAACTTTGTGCGGTACTAAAGTTCTCTGAATAATACGGTTCGACGAGATTTTTTTAATTCAAATTAGCTTAACATTAGGGGGCTGGACAACCCAGAGGTTAAAACTTCACTTAGAGGATCCACGTTCGATTCCTGACTCTGACCAAACTGTTCCAGTGTTCAGAGTACATATTTGTATAAGTGCTTTGTACAGTCGCGCATAAGTAACATTCAAAAATACCGCTGTTTTAAATGTCAGCAATAATCAACGGATATCCATAAAAATTCTTCTTTCAGATCCTTGTGGAAGAATTCTATGGTATGTTTAAAAGAGTGTTAATCATTTTCTAAGATATTCACAGAAGAAAATGGAATATATTTCAAAAATCGCGTCACCGCATCAAAATAAAACAAGAAAGATCAATCATGCTTAAAGCATTGATTATGAAACACTTTCCAACTTCAATGCAATTTTATTTAAAAAAGTCGAAAATGCAATACATTCCTCGGTAATATTTTAAAACTTATCACGATACTACATTGATTTATTATATTTGAAAACTTAAACCTTCATTGAAAAAAATGAACTTCATTCAAAAGACGGCATTGAAATATAAATTGCGTGGTTTAAATATCTCTAAAATGCAATACATTCCACGGTAATATTTTTAAATCTATCATAATACTACGATGATTTATTATATTTGAAAACTTCATCGAAAACAACTGAAATTAATTCAAATGACGTCATAGAAAAAATAACACGCCTGGATCTCTCTATAAAAGCAGGATTTCATTCATAACTTTCTCCATTTCATTCATCACAATACTATAATAATTTATTTTATTTAAAAATTAAGACCATGGAGCTACAATTAATAAACTTTATGCTTAAAACTTCATCGAAAAATATCGTCCTTCTGTTTATAAAATCAATTAATATTTCATTCATATCAGCCATGCAGACTCCATGGACTGAATTATTTTGTATTAAAGAAATACAGTAATTCTAATACAACTCATTCTACATATTTTGCTGTTTACATTTTACATAGGTGAAAAATAAACTTCGTTGTAGAAATAATCAAATTTGGATGAGCATTTAAACTCAAATATATTGTCATTGTGTTGTTTTAGTATGTAGATGCACAGAATTTAAGCAGAAATAAAGTAGTTTTAGGATGAATACAACACTCAATATGAATTAAAAAGAACTTTAAAGAATCACGAATTTGAAACAAGATGGATGCCATATCTCATTTTGAAGTGGGTCATGTGATCGTTTCATATCATGGTCACGTGATCGTTTCATATAAGATGTGTAATTATTATTTTAATTTTAATTTAAAAAACTACTGAATATATTTAGCTGAATTTTTTTTTATATATTTTATGGAACAATTTGACTATTACCTAAAATTTTCGAAGCAATTTGTGAATTTTAAATCCGCTTAAAAAATGTTAGAGAAATTAGGTCCCATAGGGCTCAATGTATTTCATTTTTTCAACGCGGGTTCAATCCAAAACTAATTGTTAGATATTATTCATTTATATTCCCATAGGTCCTACAGACCGTCTGAATAACATACTAAAATTTCATTTTGATTAAGTCATTTTTACGGCAGTTATCGTGCTAACGGACAGACAGACAGACAGACAGAATGAACAAAGTCATAAACACTTTTCAACTTTGTTGTAAAGTGTTAAAAATGACCTGATCGCATCAAAATAAAAAAAAATAATAATTAATAAAAAAAAAACTGGATTATTCTATGTAACACGTGAATATTAACTTTATGCTTATTTTTATGTAAAAAAAGAATGTATTAGACGATTTTTGGAATGCTAGAATTATCTGCTTTTAAGCTGTTATATTATCGGACACTTTTATCGGACACTGTTGTTATATTATCGGAGGTTATGAATTTAGTAACCCTTTTTATTGTAAAAATTCCAATATGTTTATTTCATAACAATTAAATACATTCTTTATCCTTTTGAAGGAATTTGATTTTTCTTAATATTTCGACGTCAATGAATTTAAAAAATATAACTTTGTATCGCTGAACGCATATGACATTTTACTAATTTACTCGAATTTTACCGATCAATAAAATAGGAGAGGGGGGAGGGGGAATAAACCAATTTTGTCTGCGTATGCAGGCAAGTTGAAAATCGATCGAATTTAATTTTGAATTGCTGAAATTTCTCTGAGCAAGAAACTGTCGGACACCAAAACTTGAAAAAAAAAAAAAAAAAAAAGAATGCGAAATTCTTACGATCTATAGCTTCAAGATGACTAGAAAGTATGGCTGGGCAAAATAGTAGCCTTTAAACGCGCTATTTTTACCACCATCCTTCATATTTACCGTATAGTTGTTTATGGGCAGTACATAGTAGGATAAAGTAGAACAACAATACTTCGTCACAATATCAGCAATTTGGCTCGGAAAAGTCCCCCCCCCCCCCTCCATTCCCAAGGTTGATGTCCTTTATTTGCTTTCTGCTCCGTCAGCTGCAGCGTATATTCAAAACTATATATAAGGTGCCTTATTTAAATACAGGAGTCTTATAACGAAACTATTGCATATAGAATAATTTTTTTTTAATTTATCGTAATGCAAAATATGTTACAATGAATGTTTAACCAATAAATAAATTTACAAGCCAAAACTAACGGGTATGAGTTTCGCAAAATATTTTGATTTTGATACACAATTTTAATTCCGATTGCACATCCGTTTTCGGAAACCCTTTAAAATTTCAGGCAGTTGTATAAACGATGAAAACCCTTAGTACAGCGTGTGAAGTTCAATAGGGCGCTGGTGGGGGTCAAAGGATAGAATTGCCACCTCCGCGCCAGGTCATGTATCAAAACACATTCTATATATCTAAGGCGTTAGACGTCTATAAAATATAAAACGGATATATTAGACGAAATATCTACGGATAGAATATCTAAGGAGTTTGGCCGGTCATTTCGTTAATCGCTAGTTTTTCAAATTGAATCGCCGACGTGGGAATTTACGACGTGGGAATACCTTAGAGCAGGAATAAGAAGTATGTCTTCGTATCTCTCCTCTAAGGGGAATACCTGGCCTGGGAAGAATGAATGCTCCACCCCAGGCACGGGAACTATGAAAACCCTTTATGATAACGGAGTGTGTCGCCTATCTTGAGTGGTCATGCTCAGAGGGTTATGATTTCACCCTGGGGGCCGTTGGAAGCCGACAAAGGGCCGTAGTTCACTCACCACTCTTTGGTTGTAAATATTGCTGGACTTTGCGTGGCTTTCAGCGATCGATAGGTATCCTTACAATTCTTTCTCCCAGATACTTCTGCAAACATTCTATTGTAAGTCTTAAAAGTGTTGATCATCTTTTAAGATGTTTACAGAAAAAAAAATTGACTAAACGACAAATGTGGTGTCCACTTTAGCCGGTTCACATCAAAACTGAAAATATCAATTATTCCTATATTTAGCTCGTGAAAATGTACTTTATGCATAATTTTATGCAAAAAAAAAAATAAATAAATGTGTCGATTTTTAGAATGCTAGAACTGTCTATTTTGTAGGAATTCTACACTTATAGACACTTAGAAAAATAGTTAATGTGACGGGATCCTTCAAAAGCAAAATTCGGCAACTATTAATTCATTTCTGCAGTGCATATGCTTCACAAAATATGATAGTTTGAACTGCTCTGTTAAAAATTCGTTAAAAATCCATTTAAAAATTAAAAAAAAAATCGTTTAAAAACAATCACAGTTAAAAATTTTTTATAAAAATATTAATTTGTAAAACTAATATATTGATTATGATTAAAACTCGAATTCTATGAAATTTCATATTTGTATATGCAATTGCATGTATGAACACTTATAGAGCATGTAAATGCATAAAAGGCCTTTAAATGCATATTTCAAGTACTTTATTTTCTTTTAGCTTGCATTTTTTTTATTTTAACTATCTTTTTATCTTCTTTAACACTTTACAACAAAGCTGAAAAGTGTTTATGACTTTGTTCATTCTGTCTGTCTGTCTGTCCGTTAGCACGATAACTGCCGAAAAAATGAATTTATCAAAATGAAATTTTAATATGTTGTTCAGACAGTCAATAGGACCTATGGGAATATAAATGAATAATGTCACCCAATTAATTTTGGATATAACCGGGTTGAAATAATGAAATACATTGAACCCTATGAGGCCTAATTTTTCAAACATTTTTTAAGCGCATTTAAAATTCACAAATTGCTTCGAAAGTTTTATGAAATATTCAAATTGTCCCATAAAATAAATAATAAAAATTTCAGAAAAATATATTCAGTAGTTTTTTAAATAAAAATTTGAATAATGATTACACCTTTTATATGAAGCGATCACGTAACCATTATATGAAGAGATCACATGACCCACTTCAAAATAAACTATGACATCCATCTTGTGCCAAAATTGTGATTTTTAATGTTCTTTGTAATTCATATTTAGTGTTTAATCCGTCCTAAAACCGCTTTATTGTTGCTTAAATTCTGTGCATCTACATCCAGAAACACTGCAATTACAATATATTTGAGTTTAAATGATCATCCAACTTTGACTATTTCTACAACGAAGCCTACTTTTCATTAATGGAAAATGTAAACACCAAAATGTGTAAAATGAGTTGTATAAGAATTGTTGAAGACCCAGACCGTCCGACTCGTCCAGAGGACTAAGAGCAACTGTATAAGAATTGTTGCATTTCTTGCAACAATTCATTGATTTTAGAGAGTAGGACGATTTTTTCGATGAAGTTTAAAACATAGAGTCTAATTACTTGTACCTCCATGGTCTTAAGTTTGAAATAAAATAAATTATTATAGTATTGTGATGAATGAAATGAATGGAAAAATGTTTATGAATGAAATGCTGGTTTTATAGAGAGAGCCATGTGTGTTATATTTCGATGGCGTCATTTGAATGCATTTTATTTGTTTTTGATGAAGTTTTCAAATGTAATAAATTATTGTAGTATTATAATAATTTTAAAAATATTATATAGAAATGTATCACATTTTATAGATGTTTAAACCAGGCAATTTATATTTCAATCCCGTCATTTGAATGAAGTTCATTTTTTTCGATGAAGTTTTAAGTTTTCAAATTAATGTAGTATTGTGATAATTTTTAAAATATTACCGAGGAATGTATCGCATTTTAGAGATGTTTAAATAAAATTGCATTGAAGTTGGAAAGTGTTTCATAATCAATGCCTTAAGCATGATTCATCTTTCTTTTTAAATAGCTAGATAAGTTAACATCGGACGAAGCTAAACATATTTCTCATTCAACACCCAAATTCCGTGAGCTACTAAGGCCATGCAATTATCATAAGAAATGGTGAAATCTTTTCAGGGTAAAATATCAAGAGACATGTCTGGTAAAAGAGATGGAAAGTCACGTTATACGAATATCTGAAGTTTTGCATACGTCGTTTTCAAAGAGCTGTTCTGTAAAATTTTCTGTATAAGCATTGTGAGTAAACCTAAAATTAAATCTAGTAAATCAATCCGAATAAAATCATGTATTTATAATCATAGAAAAATCTGAATACAGATGGTGTTTTTAACACTTTACAACAAAGTTGAAAAGTGTTTATGACTTTGTTCATTCTGTCTGTCTGTCTGTCTGTCTGTCTGTCTGTCTGTCTGTCTGTCTGTCCGTTAGCACGATAACTGCCGTAAAAATGACTTAATCAAAATGAAATTTTAGTATGTTGTTCAGACGGTCTATAGGACCTATGGGAATATAAATGAATAATATCACCCAATTAGTTTTAGATTGAACCCGGGTTGAAAAAATGGAATACATTGAGCCCTATGGGACCTAATTTTTCAAGCATTTTTTAAGCGGATTTAAAATTCACAAATTGCTTCGAAAATTTTAGGCAATATTCAAATTGTTCCATAAAATATATAAAAAAAAATTCAGCGAAATATATTCAGTTGTTTTTTAAATAAAAATTAAAATAATAATAACATCTCTTATATTAAGCGATCACGTGTCCATGATATGAAACGATCACATGACCCACTTCAAAATGATATATGGCATCCATCTTGTGTCAAAATCGTGATTTTTAAAGTTCTTTTTAATTCATATTGAGTGTTGTATCCGTCCTAAAATTACTTTATTTTTGCCTAAATTCTGTGCATCTACATACTGAAACAACGCAATGACAATATATTTCAGTTTAAATGCTCTTCCAAATTTGATTATTTCTACTATTAAGCCTATTTTTCACCTATGTAAAATGTAAACAGCCAAATATGTAGAATGAGTTGTATTAGAATCGCTGTAATTCTTTAACACAAAATCATTTAGTCCATGGAGTCTGCTTAGCTGATATGAATTCATTGATTTTAGAAAGAGAAGGACGATATTTTTCGATGAAGTTTTACGCATAGAGCTTACTTACTTGCAGCTCAATGGTCTTAATTTTTAAATAAAATAAATTGTTATAGTATTGTGATGAATGGGGGAATTATTTATGAATGAAATGTTGCTTTTATAGAGAGAGCCAGGCGTGTTATTTTTTTATGACGTCATTTGAATGGATTTCAGTTGTTTTCGATGAAGTTTTCAAATATAATAAATTATCGTAGTATTATGATAATTCTAAAATTATTACCGAGGAATGTATAACATTTAAGAGATGTTTAAACCAGGCAATTTATATTTTAATGCCGTCATTTGAATGAAGTTAATTTTTTTCGATGAAGGTTTAAGGTTTCAAATATAATAAATTAATGTAGTATTGTGATAAGTTTTAAAATATTACCGAGGAATGTATTGCATTTTAGACATGTTTAAATAAATTTGCGTTGAAGTTGGAAAGTGTTTCATAATCAATGCTTTAAGCATGATTGATCTTTCTTGTTATATTATGTAATATGCGAGAAAAAATTATTCAGAAAAATATCAGATCAACTTGAAAAACTGATATTCACATTTCAGAGAGAGAAAAAAAAAGAAGAGTAAACACGCAGTTATAACTAAGCCGTTTTCAGCATGGAATACCCGAGAACTAAATATCACTTTCAGTTCAAAAGATGACAAGTACTGTCCAATAATATCAGTTGGTATTAAAAGAACATTTTTAGCATTAAAATGTTTTTAGATGATAAACGACAAAGTCTACGTGTCAAGAACTTAGAAAAGCACATTAGTTGGTTACAGCAATAAAATTTACTCACTATTTGAAAATTTTGACTATATTTGAACAATGATATAAAAACTTTTGATTTGCAATAATTGTTTGCTTGAGTTTGGTTGAAATTCCGCGTTTTTAAATGCTTTCATATGCATTAATGATATTCGAACAAAATATATAAATACATGTATTTTATGTTATAAGTAATTAATTATTAAATTTTAGGTGTATATTTGCATGCATATTTTGACAAATTTTAATGCATATATTAGTTATGATATTAATGTAGTATCAAATGAGACATATCGTGCGTCTGCAGTTACGTAGGAAACGTCATAAGCATTCATTGATAATGATTACGTTAGTTCTCCATATATAATTGCATTATATTCTTCACAGAGTATTGGTGCATTAAATTCGACACTGTAAACAACCACATTTGATCTTCGACCTCCCTTCCCTGTTCGAGATCCTGACGACACCTATATACCAATCTTGACACTTTTTAAAAAATAAAAAATTGTTGATTTTCATAAATTTCATTGTAATGTCGGCAAAAAAAAATCAATATTTTCCCTCAAAAGGCTCTCTCTCTCCCAAGAATGCCTTATCAGCAAGCACTATTGAGAGGAAAATTATACACTCTTATTAAACATCGAATTTTTGCAATAAATTAATTTTTAGCATTTGGCAACAGAAGTTTGAATCCCTTAATTTCTATTCTTAAATTATTACAAGATATTTTGAGCTATCTATCTATCTATATATATTAATTGTCAAGTGTCCGTCTGTTCGTCTGTCTGTCACGTTTTTTTAGCCACTCTCCGGATAAATAGAGACTTGCAATTTGGTACACAGGTCGATCGTTCGATAAACCCCCCTGGAAAAATCGAATTTTTCGAAAATGTTCCGTCGAGGGTATGCTCCACACCAAAACGTTCGAAAAGTAAAATGATAGGAAAGTATACTTTGCGATGAGATAGAGATTTCAAATTTAGAGTATGTAAACCATTCTAAAGGAAGAAAGTGTGCAATTTTAGATTTCAATATTTGCTACTTTAGTGGGTGCCGCGCACCGAAATGTTCGATTTTCCGAACAAATGAGAAACGCTTGCTTTAAATTTGATAGAGGCTTGAAATTTGGTATACGGGTTAATCATTTGATGAAAACACTCAAGACAACATTGTTTTTCACAAATGTTCGTTTAAAGAGGTTGCTCCAAAAACGAAATGATGAAAATTCATGTTTCGAGATGCAATAGAGACTACAAATTTGGTGTGCGAGTAGATAGTTCGAAAGGAAAAGCACGTACAATTTTAGTTTTCCGATATTTTCTACTTTATGGGGGTACCGCAAACCCAAATATTCGATTTTCCGAAATAAATGAGAAACGCCTCCTTTCAAAATGTAATAGAGGTTTGATATTTGGTATTTGGGACAATCATCTGATAAAAAACACAAGAATAGAGTTTTTGAAATCTGTTCATTTAAGAGGGTGCTCCACACAAGCAGAGATGTGTACATATACGGTATATGTACACATCTGATATACCCAAGTCAGGGATTAAATAATGCTCAAAATTAATGATAAAAATCACATCAATGCAAAGTTAAAATATTTTATTTTTGTATTTATATTTTTTTTATAAAGCTTACAACCATGATACTGAAAATTCTTACTTAAAGGTTTTTTCTATCGCATGTAAACTTATTATCATAGGCGAATCAAGAACGTTGAAGCACAACGTTGAAGCACATCTATTGACCTAATGAGTTTACGAGTCGCATTTCATGACCAATAAAATATAGCTTACAACCCTACAAGAGCTATTTATAATTTTATAATTCGAGAATAGATCAGATTCAGAACTGTAATCCCCATTTGATCGTCTACACCCCCACACACTATTTTTGAGATCCTATGCACCGAAATTAAGTGTATGTCGGATATCCTATGCCTATGATAGGATGTTTGCATATGAAAAAAAACGCTGCAGTAAGAATATTTAGGAATCTGGTTGTAAGTATCACAAAAGAAAACAGTTTTCTTTTAAATACCAAAAGAAAATTTTTCATCTTTGCCCTGATGCAAGTTTAGGCATTAATGTTTGGCATTTTTCAATCCACGACTTGGGTATATATACCATTCTGTTTATTTTATTTGTAGATATTTTACCTTTTTGATATCAGGTTTGTTGGTTCTTTAGCACTGGTGAAGGAGATCCCGCGTATTCTCGAAACAGTTGTCAGCAGCAATTTTATTTTTTTTTACTTGAATATCTTAGATTTTTTTCCTTAATCCTTTGCACAATGTGTTTTCGTTTTTTTATTGGTATAAGGAAGAACTGAGAATAAAAATTCAAAAAGTTAAAAGTTAAAAAAGAAAAGCGAAATGTTTTTTAAGGAAAGTTAAAAATAAAATGTTAAAATTATTTCCTAATTTGTTATTAAAACCATTTCATTACTCAACCGTTTATATTTGTAAAGCAAAATTTCCTATACTCCTTTGTAAGGAACTCACACATTATTGAAAAATTAACTTGTATGGAACTCGCTCGTTGTTGCAAAATTTTACTTCATATGTACGTAAATCGCAAGAAATGGCACAAAATTTCAGTTGCACGGAAGCCAGCCATTACAGTATTTAAGAGTGGTCGCACCACTCATTTTCCCAGACCGATCTCGTGCCAATTTACCTCTGTACTACTCTATGTCACTGGGAACCAATATTAAAAAATCGGTGTAGATTATGGGTGGGACAACGGTAATCTAAAAGGACGAGTCTCTCAAAAAGACAGGTGTATAATATATACTATCCCAAACATCTTGAACCCATTTCTTTCGAGACTAGCTCTTTGCCCTTACAAATGCTATTATTTTACGAATCTTGTTTGAAGTCTATCCTCTAAGTAAACCGCACAATAGATGAAAAGTAGCACCCTTTGACCGGCAGGCTGTCGGTAAGAAAAAAGAGGGGACTCCTCGGAACAGGAAAGAAAAGGCCTCAAGAAAAATTATTTTTATTTTAGACTCGTCAAACATAATAATCTTGATTCATCTAATATACTTCAGAATGTTTTTCAAATCAGGCGTTTCTTCTTTCAAATAAATAAATAAAAAAAAATAATAAAAAAAAACGTGTTTAACAAATGACTTTCTCTACAGATTAACACATCTGGATTTTGTTGGAAAAATAACACAATCTAGTGCTTGTTTACTATAAGAGCCCACCAAAATTAATAGACTTATTGCAGTTACTAATTATAAAAATATGTATAAGAAATGCCATGTAATTTGCTTTAATATTTCGTTAGATATCGTGCACTCGGTGGAAAAAAGCAAAAATACCTAATATCTCGAGAACGGCTCAAGATAACTACTGAAAAATAGTGTCCCATAATTATTAATTAACTGTATTTAAAAATCATTTTGTCATAAGATAATAGTTAAAATATTTATTGTTTGGGGGGTTTCTCCATTGTGGATCAAAAACGCGTAATATCCCAAGAACAGCTTACATTCTCGGTCCAGAAGTTGTGTTATGGGCTTCTAAATACAGAATTATATGTAAAATGGTAATTTCCCCCAAAATATAAAAATATAATTATGTTTAAATATCCTTCGAAACTTATTAATTCGTTAATTTCTTTGATCCTATAAATTTTTGATCTTGTATTCAGTTTTTTCCATTATCTTAAATACAATGGGCCAATTCTTAAAAGGTTTTTTTATGTTGAATTTATATCTTGTTTTCAATAAGTAATTTGGTTTTGACAGGTTCTAACATTATTTTTATTATTTTATTATATTAGGTGTTTCATTTCAATGATTCTGTAATATGTTCATTACATAGGTATATAGTCCATTTCTTTAAAACTATTTTACGAAGTAGACCCTATAGATTTTCATTAAATTTTTAATAAATTTTTATGTAACTTATATATTATGTGTTTTAATATTTTGAAATCCGCAAATACCGGAATCCCGGTTTTGAAAATTACAAATGTCGAGATACCTGATTATAATTTTGTCCCGAAATTAATTGCCCAACCCATTTCTATGAGTTTAGTGAAAGTTTCATTTATGGGCATATGGACATGCCGGATATTAAAAATAAAGCCAACTAGTAATTTTAATTCTTCCAAAGATATAACATAGGGAATTGTATGCTAATTTATTCCTTCGTAACATTAAGAGAAATATCCTGCTTATTTAGAAAGCAGTTAAGTTGTGAGAATTGCAAGTAGTTATTTGCCATCGTGAAAATATAAATGAATAAAATGTCCACCTCTAATCGTAAGGTAATGTTTCGTCAGCCTTCATTTTACATTAGCATTCAAATATCCTTAAACTTAACATTTGTTCTTGATATATTATTTTTTAAATATCCATTGCATTTTGTACACAAGTACTTCATGACCCGAAAAGTTGTATGAGAATTAATATCAATAAGTTAGTTGTACATATGAATCTATTGAAAATGTAAATATTAAAATAAATTACATTTTAGAGAAGATTAGAGGTATATTGATGACAAATTGGGCAGTTATGTATCAAAATTAACATATCAAGTGAAAACTAAAGTGCAATGCTGATTTAGGGCAATATAACTTTCTGAATTTTATGGAATTCTATATACAGAGAAGAAAGGATTTTTCCAGACCCCCTGAGGATGTTAATACCCTCCCAGATTTCCGAGTTACAATGTTTCGTCTACGCATTTTTTACTAAATCCTTAAAAGGAGGGTGTATGAGAGTACTATAAGTCTCCTAGAAGTGAAATAAAAAAACAAATTTTAAAATATTTCAATTTTTTTATGTAGATTGACATTCATTCATTTCCAGTGCAAAAAGCAAATAGTCCAATTTTAGGAGTGGCCATTTAAATAGGGCTGGCTTGGGGAAGTTATGTACTTAATCTCCATCCCATCTTTGCTGAAATAGAAAAGGCCAATACCGGAGCACTTTACCATCAAGTCTGAACAACAAGAAATCACTGTAAGCAAATACAATAAATTTGTCAACACCTACCTTTGTAGTTGTAGATTATATTTGAATACTACCGGCCATATGTTGGTTTTTAAAGTATAACTAATTGTTGGTACATATAGCTTAAACTGCTGCAGCTCAAACAGCTATTTATTGCACAAAATAACACATAAAAAGAAATGTGTATATATATATATATATATATATATAAATTCAATTTGCTGTTAAAAATTATTATAATCGTTTTGCAATTTGGCAGTTTAACACATTTTAAAGTGATACCAAGTAGCAGAAAATATATCGGAATCCGTTTACTCTATATGGAGTTGATTTTATTCCTTTAATCATGAACAGAAATGTATAAAACAAACTCTTAATTATTATATTTAAACATATTATTTAGTCTTTAATTTAAGATTTTATGGATTTTTGTGGAGCATTTAAATGAAATGGGCGGCTCTATTTCTAGTGCATGACTGTCCTGTGTAAGCACATCCAGAGATTTAAAGAATAATCACGAGCTGTTGACAATCTACTGGTGGAAGCAGACCTAAATGCATAAATTTATGTTTAGGAGAGGTTAAAAAAGTAATTGGGCTGATATCCATAAAGGCAATAGGGTTGATACTCTCCCCAACCTCATAAAAATAATAGGGCTGGTCTCTATGAAAAATTTTATTAATAAAAGAAATATCTTGATCAAGTGGTCATTAAATAGATCAAATTTGCATTAGGCGATATTTTATTGTGTTGCATTTGTTTCAGATTCTATTCGTGTCACTTAACATGTACTTGCTTCTAGTAATATTTTGCCTGTACTGAGAATACTGGTGATTAAGTTGAATAATCAAATGTTTTGTTTGTTGCGAACTCTGCCTTCGCTGATATTGGTGATTCTAAAATTTCACATTCTTCCAAAGTAGTGTAATTTTCCAAGACATTGATGAAATATGAAGTAATTTATTAAAATAAAAATTGTTTCAAATCGCTTCTGAAAAGAAACTGATGTTATATATTATCGTTAATATTAGCATTAAACAAATTAAAGGTGTCAACCAATTTCGGAGGCAAAAAACAGCCTCCTTTCGTCAAAGCAAAGACTGAGAAGTCATACCAGCAAAATAATTGCTAAATGAAAATTATAAAAAATGAAAAGAAAAAAAACTAAGAATAATTTAAATAAACAGAAGAAAGATTAACTTGGTCATGACCAAGACTACAAATTTAAGTACGCCACGATGGAAAAAATATAAAATAATGTGTTTCGGAAAATACATCACGAGCACCATCATCAACTAATTTAAAATATATATTGGCACAAACCATTATAAAAATACTTATGAATAATCGACTAGAAAATTGTGTAGTATGTAATAAAAAGTATATGAAAGAAACAAGCTACTTCAAGATATTGAAGAATTTTATGTGCCGGTGTCAAAAAGAAAAGAAAAAAAAACAAATTTTAAAATTTTGTCCTGCTTGAAACTTGTCATTAGAAATGCAAACTAAGCGATCCATGGGGCAACCAACATATTTGCAAAACAAGATTATAGGCAATAGTATTCAGCTGAAAGTGATAGAAGATAGTACATACAAAACTCTTTGCCTTTACTCAAAATAAATAATGTAGTATACATAATATAGTTTATCAAAAGATTTGAAAATAATTGTAATTTGGGTATCTGTTTCCATTGCTCAAGCAAAAAAAAAAAAAAAAAAATAAACAAATAAAATAAAATACATGACTCTATAAAGGGGTGAAACTAAGGCATCTCGGGTCTCGTCTTCAAACACGCAGCTCGTATATATGTAAAAGAGTATACTTTATTTCACGTATTGTTTATTTCATAAGCATATTTGCACAAATAATATTTTTAGCACTGGCTTTTATCCATCAAATGAAAGTAAGATACAGATTTTTGAAAGTAAATGCAGTTGAGGTACAAGACATTTTGCGCCCCTCCTTCAACCCATAGCTTTAACAAAATATAATGTAATATACTTTATATAAATTTTATTAGAATATTTATAAAAATCTTGCAAATAATTCTAACAACAGTCTTTTTAATAGCTTAGGATACGAGACAGAAGTTAAATTGACTTCGATGTTGATTGAACACGGAAATGGATTTTATTTTCAGAAAATTGGAAGTACAAGAATGAACTATTTTATAAATTTTCGACTTTTTGTCATAATTCATTATACTGAGGTACAACTCTTTAATGATTACTATGCTACTGTCAAGTTTATTCTATATACTATTATATATTATTTCCTCTATCTCAATGAATTCAACTTATGAGAAAAATGTGATAGAAACAAGAAAGATTAATCTTGCAAAAAGCAATGATTATGAAACACTTTCCAACTGAAATGCAATGTTATTTAAACATCTCTAAAATGCGATACATACAGCGGTGATGCTTTTTTAAATTATCATAGTACAATAATTTTTTTACTTAGAAAATTAAAACTTCAATAAAAAAGGCAATGCTATAAAATCCTTTGCTTCTCTATTTAAGGAAAACCAGTAAATATTGCATTCATATCACTTATATTCTAGACTCCAGAGCTAAATAATTTTGCTTTGAAAAATTCAGCAATTCTTATACAATTCATCTTACAATCGCTTGTCTTGTTTACACTTTGCGTACGTTAAAATTAGGCTTCGTTGTAGAAATAATCAAATGTTAGTGTTCATTTAAAATTAAAAATATTGTAATTGCGTAGGCACAGAATTTAGAAACACAGATAATATACAAAATTAAAGCGGTTTTAGGACGGATGCAGCACTAAATATAACCACAAGAAAGATCAATCATGCATAAAAAATTGATTATAAAACAATTTTCAACTGTAATTTTATTTCAACACCTCTAAAATATGATACATTCAGAGGCGATATTTTTAACACTTTACAAAGTTAAAACGTGTTTATGACTTTGTTCATTCATTCATTCTGCCTGTCTGTCTGTCTGTCTGTTCATTTGCTAGATAACTGCCGGAGATATGACTTTATCAAAATGAAATTTTAGTATGTTGTTCAGACGGTCTATAAGACATATGGGAATGTAAATGAATAATATCACCCGATTAGTTTTGGATTGAAACTGGGTTGAAAAAATCAAATACATTGAACCCTATGGGACCTAATTTTTCAAACATTTTTAAGCGAATTTAAAATTCACAAATTGCTTCGAAAGTTTTAGGAAATATTTAAATTATTCCATAAAATGTATAAAACAATTTAAGCAAAATTTATTCGGTAGTTGTTTAACTAAAAATTAAAATAATAATTAGACCCATATTATATGAAGTGATCACGTGACTCACTTCAAAATAAAATACGGCATCCATCTTGGGTCAAAATCGTGACTTTTAAAATTCTTTATTTTTGCGTTTTTCTGTAGCATCTGTATTCTGCGCCAACGCAATTACAATATTTTTTAGCTTAAATGATCATCAAATTTTGATTATTTCTACAACGAAACCTAATTTTAACCTATGCAGAATGTAAACACATAAAGCTGTAAGATGAGTTGTTTAAGAATTGCTGAATTTTTTTAACGCAAAATTTAGTCCTGAAGATTGGAATAAAGCTGATATGAATGAAATATGCATTGATTTTACATGGAGATGCAGACAATTCTTAAGTATTGCTTTATTTGAAAAATTTTAAGCATTAGTTTTAAGCATAGAATTAGAAAGTACTTTTACTTCCAGGATTTTATGTTTTCAAGTAAAATATAGTAGTCTGATATTGTGATGAATGAGAAGAATGGAATAAAAGTGTTTGAATTAAATATTCACTCCATTTACTTAGAGAGTCAAGCGACTTATATTTCAGTGACGTCATTTAAATAAAGTTCATTTTTTCGATGAATTTTTAAGTTCTCAAATATAATAAATGATTGTAGTATTGTGATAATGTAAAAAATATTACAGCTGAATTATCGCATTTTAGAGATGTTTAAATAAAATTGCATTGTAGTTGGAAAGTGTTTCATAATCAATGCTTTATGTATGCTTGATCTTTCTTGTTTAATTATCACAGAACTACAATAATTTATTTAATTGGAAGATTAAACCATGGAGGTTAAAGTTTTTTCTAACTCCATGCTGAAAATATCATTGAAATTTTATTCAAACGACGTCATCGAAATATAAATAGTCTAGCTCTCTATGTAAAAACAGCGAATATTTCATTCATACATTTTTATTCCAGATTGCAGAGTTAAATAATTTTGCTTGAGAAAAATTCAGCAATTCATATACAACTCATCTTACTTGTTTGCATTTTACATTCATTAAAGTTAGGCCGCGTTATAAAAATAATCAAAGTTTGATGATCATTTAAGATAAAACATATTGTAATTGCGTTGACTCAGAATATAGATGCACAGAAAAAACGCAAAAATAAAGCGGTTTTAGGACAGATATAACACTAAATATAAATTAAAAAGATCTTAAAAATTACGATTTTGGCACAAGATGGATGCCATATTTTATATTGAATGAGTTATGTGATCTGTTCATATAATGGTCACGTGATCTCTTCATATAAAGGGTGTAATTATTATTTTAATTTTTATTTAAAAAGCTACCGAATATATTTTGCTGAATTTTATTTTATATATTTTATGGAAAAATTTGAATATTTCCTAAAATTTTCGAAGCAATTTTTTAATTTTTATTTTGCTTAAAAAATGTTTGAAAAATTAGGTCCCATGGGGTTCAGTGTCTTTCATTTTTTCAATTCGGGTTCACACTAAAACTAATTGGGGGATATAATTTATTTACATTCCCATATATCCCACAGATCGTATGAACAGCATACTAAAATTTCATTTCGATAAAGTTATTTTTACGGCAGTTATCGTGCGAACGGACATATAGACAGAATGAACAAAGTCATAAACACTTTTCAACTATGTTGTAAAGTGTTTATAAAAAGCATTTCATCATCTGAATGTTGGATACTATTTTACGAGTATATCTACTTATAGTGCGAATGTAAAAGAAACTAGCGCAATAGAATTTTGCAGTATAGACCAGCAATTGTAGATGGTAGTTACATTTTAAGAAGGATGCATGGGTTGAAACTTTCTGTTGTCGCAGAGCGAGCAAGCAGGTTTCAGATTCCTTTGAAGTATGGGGTACAGGTGATTGCTGTGAGCTTCGAGAGCCAGATACTAGATATATTATCAGCAGTATTGTTCAGGCAGACATCTGCTACTAATGGAACTATGGCCTGAAGGCATGCTCTACCTGATGGCAGGGCTGCAGGAGTAATGATTTAGATTTTAGCACCTTCTCCCTTGAAACCGGAAATGTTTGTGAATAACGTCACGACATTGCATGAAGAAAATTGACATTCATAGGATTTAATGGAAAGTTTACATTTCAAACTAAAAATAGGCTGATGAAGAACACTGTAAATGAAAATCAAACATTAGTAACGAGAGCTCAGATTGAATTTTATTGTTTGGGCAATATAACTTGTGTTTACTTGGCACAAAACAATATTTTTAATTGTTTCTTTTGAAACTTTTTCAAAAATTTTTTCAATCTGGTTGTTACAGTTAGAAATCAAGTTACAATCAAAAAATATCTAGAATGTGGAGATATATTGATGCAGGTAAAGAAAAACATATATATTTCAAATTTTGTATACAAGTTATTCTTCTAAAATATAATGTAGAAATGCTTTAAAAGTTATGTTTTTTTAATTAGAAACAGCTTAATCACGTCGATAAATGTACGTTTATTTGTGTAATACATAAACATATACGACATATATATTTAATATAATTTTGGAAATAAAAATTATATTCCAAACAAAATATTGCTATAAAATCTTAAAGCCCTAAAAGGTTGAGTTCTTATTAGAAAAGTTAAAAAAGCATTGTATCAGATTCCACATAATAATTTGATATTAGTAGGTGCATTCCTTATTATTGTGTTCTCATATGACACATTCTATAAGCATTCGAGGTGGGCTCAAAAAGTTTTGAAACCTGCTTATTTGTTAATATCTCGAATTCGAATAATTTTGAGGGAAAGAAATTAATTTTATGCAATTAGTATGAGAAAAAATATGTTATTTAAAAGAAAAATTATTTCAAATAGAAGATTCGTTCCGTTTTTTAAATATAAAGGATATGGAGTTTAAGTGTCCACTGGACTTTTTTATAAATTCGTAATATCGCATTGGTTAAGTTTACTTCTGTCGCAATCGTCATCAGAAAACAAAAATATATTTTATTTGCACATACTATTGTATAGAATAGGTATTGTTTTCTTGAGAATTTTCGAATTCGAAATTTTGATGGAAAATATCCTGACGGAAGACAGTTATTGAATTTGATAATTTGAATACATAATTTTTGAAAATAAATAATATATTAATACTAATCGAATTGTTTCTGGGCAAAAATATAATTTTGAAAAATATATAAAATAAAAGAGGGCAAAATAAAATATTCTTTATATAAAACACAGAAAAAATCAATGTTTTAATGACATATATTAAACTAGTTTTATTATTTTTTATGCTGTTCTGTAAAAGAAACCGAAAATATACAATTGTTTAAAGAATGCGATAGCTCATATGGATGAAGCAGAGGCTATGGTATTTAAATGACGGGTGTTATAATGATTTGGAATACAAATGGAATACAGTCCCTGATTACATACGCAAGTATATAATTTTATCTGTTGCTATATTAGCTCAAATATTCACTGGGACGATCTGTTTTGACGTCAGGGATAGTGCCATCCAATTTAAACCATGATCCAGTGGGGGCGACATCCACAGGGACCGCGTCCTCCTTCCTCTAACAGCAACTTATCGGAAGAACTTTCAAATCCACATATTAAATATACTCCGCGTGAACAGAGGGTCAATTTAGGCAGAGCTAGGAATTGAACTCGGGTCCTCCGAGTGCAATCTTCGTGCCTTAACCACTGGACTATCCCACCCCGAAGTTCATCATCTATGTCCTTCAGACCGTATGCAATACTGCAAAATCCACAGGGTTCATGAATACTAATACGTATATAGAGCATTTAGCGAAAATTTTGTCGTACCAAAATAACATTTTTTAAATAAGTAAAAAAATTTTAAAACATTTTTATATAGAAGACACTTCTCATTGCAGATACTATCTTCCATGGACGGGTTTCACTCTTATTCTGCGCTCGTCAGCAGGGAACAGCAGAAATCTGTAATAATAGTAAAAGGCATGTCACAATTTTTTGCGAGCTTCTATGGGAACTGATAATTTCGGTCCTTCCACGTGGTTGGCATAACATTTACTTACAATTTAATTCAGGCCACACGGTGTTGCAAAGGCAAATCTCATAAAATACAAATCCGCCTATAAGGGACGCTCCCAAAAATATGAAATACACCCCAGCCAGAATTTTTAATCAATTTTTTCAATCACTATGGAAGAATTGAAATTTTTATTTTCCATAAACGCTTGTGAAAATTGTGGATTTTAGCAAGTTTTGTACTGCCTTTGCAGCTGACGAGCTGTGTCTTCCATATTGACGACCGCATAATAAATGCGAAACAGGTTCATGGATGTTAGTATCTGCAATGGGAGAGCCATCTTTATTTTGGTGGGCGCCCGTTATAAGTCGGTTTTGTGTATAATACACTTTTATATGTTTAATCTTTTTTCTCCATTTTGCATGCATTCGGTTATGTGTTAGGGCATGTGTTACAGAATGTATAATTTCTTATGTTTCTTCTCTTCTAACTACGAAAGCATATTTTTTAAAATTAATTTTAGTTCATTTTTTAACTAGTTTCGAATGAAAGAAGTTGCAGCACATCTAGCGTAGATATATAAATATTACACAGTTATCAGTTTTAAATACAGTGTCCTCAGTAAAATGTGCATTTACGATCCTTAGTTAATAAATATACGTACCCTCGTTTTCTTAGTTATTAGATATACGTACGTTTACTCTCGGTAAGAACATATATATCTAATGCCAAGCTATGCCCTCATTCTAACGGTGTATACGCATGGGCCTCAGTCTAACAGTGTATATGCATCGTCCGCATTCTAACGGTGTATACGCATGGGCCTCAGTCTAACGGTGTATATGCATTGTCCGCATTCTAACGGTGTATATGCATCGTCCGCATTCTAACGGTGTATATGCATTGTCCGCATTCTGACGGTGTATATGCATGGTCCGCATTCTAACGGTGTATAAACATGGTCCTCGTTTACCTTGCAAAAATACATACTTGAAATAAAGCTATTTTTAAAATTTTCTTGCCACATATGTCATTAACTTCCTTCCAGGAAGCCTAAAATGTGAAAATTATATCAGAAAATAATTAATTCGGGAGGTCCTCAGTTTGGTGGGTTTCCCGCAGCGTCCTCGTTTTCCACCAAAAACCAACCTGTGTGTGTGTGTGTGTGTGTGTGTCAGTGAGTCTGTGCTCCGTTTGTCTCTAACATTTTGGCGAATTTGGCGAATAATATAGCAAAACATTGCCAACTTGGCGAATAATATAGCAAAACATTGCCAACTTGGCGATATTTCGCCCCAGATTGACGAAAATATCGTCAAAATTGCAATAATGACGCTAAATTAATGAAAATTACGCATAACTGATGAATTAATTATTAAAATATTTTAATATATGGACTATATCGCTTATTGAGGATGCTATCAACATTTATAAATGTCTATTTAGAATTGCGCGCATTATAAGTTAACTGGGTACTTCGAAATAGTTTTACATATCGTCATCCGGAAAACCGCCAAATATACAGTTCAACATTAAAAACACAGCACCGTGGATCTTATACATTAATTTTACTATAAAAGGAGTAAATTCATTGCATTATATAAGCAAAGTAATATGCTGCCCACATCAGATTTTTTGTTTTGCCTTTTAGAATAAATTTAAAATTATATATATATATATATATATATATATATATATATATGTGTGTGTGTGTGTGTGTGTGTGTGTGTGTATGTATGTGTGTGTATTACATATATTAATACATATATATATATTACTATTATTATTATTATTATTGTTGTTGTTGTTATTATTACTATTATTATTATGTGAGTTCACGAGATTATTTTGCTTTAAAGTTTAACTACTTTCCCAAAATAGCCTCCGTAGATGGGGAAGAATAAATCCTCATAAATTCCACTTTATTCTTCGCAGCTGTTTACCGCGAACAGTATTTATTTTCAACTCATTACTTTCCACTTAAAAGTTCAGGGGGAAAAGCGCCGGGGAATGAGAGTGCCATTAATATTCACTTTGTTGCAAACAACTAGAAAGCGATAAAATGTGGAAAAAATATGTGTACAAATAAATGCGTATTAGCAATTACGGTGTACTATTTTTATCTTTTTTTTTCACATTAAACGGTTACGCTAAACATTGACTTATTTCCTAAAATTTGAAAAGGTAAATAAAACCAACTGCTGCAAAATTTTTCAGCAAGTTTCTTTTGTTTGCATTTAGTTTAAATGAAATTTGAACCAAGTTAATCAAATCTCCAGGGTCACTGAATTAATGTCACAGTTTGACGATAAGAACCACATATTGAAACTGGAGATTATAGGCGCTTCGCGCCTGGTGCTCTGTTCTGTGCGACACTCGACTTTAATCAAATCTGTAGGGTCCACATCAAATATGTATTGATAGAAATGTATAATATGCTTCATGGCATGCCGTCTCTCAACAAAAAGGAACACAGTTGCAGGTGGCCATTGCTATAGTGTGAAATAACCGATTGCCTTGATCCATGGAATTAGAAAGAAGGAGATAAAACCCCTATGAATGAAACACTGAAAATGTCATAATGCTCTAAGAATTACATATAGGTGTCGCTAGTGTTAGTAAAATAGTCTCTATTATTAGTTGATATGGTAGAAAGACACCGCATCACGTGGTTTCGGCTGTTTATGAGTCTTGTCGTGAAGCTTACTTGAGAGGGGTGGGACAGCCCAGTGGTTAGCGAGCTTGGATTGCACTCGGACGGTCCGAGTTCGATTACCGGCTCTGCCCAAACCGTCCCTGTGTTCATTCGGAGTACGGAAACGTTAAATATATGGGTCTAACGGAGTACGAAAACGTTAAATATATGGGTCTAACGAAGTACGGAAACGTTAAATATATGGGTCTAACGGAGTATGGAAACGTTAAATATATAAGTCTTTTCGAGAGGTTGGTCGTAGGAGGAGGAGGGTATGGTCCCTGTGGATGCCGCCCCCACTCTGTTCCAGTTGGGTGGAAATGTCTCGATCATCCAAACAGGGACCTTGCACCTTCGGGTAGGTCGGACAGTCTGGATCACAACTTAAACAGTATACATAAGCTTACAGGGTATATATAACGAGGAAAATAATTATACATTGAGTTCTGTAATTGAATTCGCCAAATACAGATTTGTATCACATCCATAACACAACTGAACGATGGTGAACTTATGTACCATACCTTTTGTGGAAAGTTCCAGAAAAAGTCCGTTACTTGTAAAGTTCTTAGGCAATCTATAAAATAGAAGTTTCTAGAACTCTTGAAAAGTCGCCAAGTCGGCGATATTTTATCAAATATCCGTGACCGAGATCATCGAATGTGGCACCGAACGACCCAAGCCTTCAAATTATAACAATGGTTATGAGTCACGTATTCGTAATGTGATGTCACCTCTGTTGCATACTTCCGCTTCCTCTAACTCACATTTGTTTCAAAATTTACTGTACCCCGCGCTCAGACATGTTTTACATCCATAAATAGAATGCATAATGGAAAAAATACTGTTTAAATAAACATTAGACTGGTCAAAGAGAGCAAAACAATCATCTCTGTAATGAATGTAAAACGAAAACGCATGGAGTTAGAGAGAAGGAGATAAAACTCATATGGATGAAACGCTTAAAAACGCCATAATACTTTGAGGATTATATGTAGGTGTCGCTAGTGTTAGCAAAGCACCCTTTGTTTCTATTTTACACAGAGCGTCATAGTACTGAGTATATGTATTTTTGATTATGTTTAAATTAAGATTCCTGCATTATCAGTATAATTAATCAGTATTTTTCCACGGTTATAGTTGTTTTTCACAGAGTTCAGAATATAATGAGATAAAAATAAATTGAAAAGTAAAATAATTATTTATACATAGGAATATTCCTTATTATTTGAGTTCTAATTTGCATTGCGCTAATAGTTTGTTTCTACAAAATTCACAGTTTAATATTCTAAATAATTCACGTACATACAATGTAGGGGCGCTTATCTTATCCCAGCGCCATCTGAATTATTGTCCTAAATGACATTGGAATTTTCTGAGTATATGGAGTTTTAACTCCTTACCTTTACCTTCATTGGGGAGTCTGAATAAGATTAAACAATGAAACTTCAAAATGGAACCTACAAATGTCGCATAAAAGTGGACAAAGATGAACCAGGATCGTGGTATTATGTATTTTAAAGCAATCACTAATCACCCTCAAATACAACAGCGCTCTTGAGACAAATGCGCACTTATCATGATCAACTCCAAACTCAATGAAAATAAATTGTTGTAACTTTTTCCTGAGGCGTAGTAAAGCACATTCTAAAAGGTATTATTAAAGAGTGACTTAACATCAAAAGAAGCCACAATACGGTTATCCAAATTGAAATAGCGAATTTTGTTAACGAAATCGTAAGAATTCTTAGTAATATAAATAGTGCTATAAAGTAAGGGAATAAATCGAGAAACAACGAATTTTGGCAAAGAATAAGAAGTAGTGAAAGTATTAAAAAGAATTAGCCGATAAGGAACGTCAATATTATGAACTTTGAGTATAGAGTATAAAATTTTGTACAAGCGGCAATTAAAGAAATGATAACTATTTTCACGTTACAAAAATCGAACGGCCCGAGTTCGATTCCCCGCTCTGTATTATGAAGCATAACACAATATTTTACACAATGTGCGAAAACTTTCATTTTCACCGGGCTCAAACCATAAATAAGAGGTAGAGGGGGAGGTGTAGTAATAACTCAACGTAAGTCAAAGTGTACGGTATGGATTTTAATCACTAGCACGATGCCTCCTCACAAATACGAACGGACAGTTTGGCACCAAGAAATGAATAACATGAGAAAGGGGTCTTAAAATTCAACAACGAGATGTCGAAATAAATGTCAGAATTGAGACAACAAATCTCGTGAAAATTATGGCTCCTGTCAAGTGTTAAGTCACTCAGGGATACAGGCGAGACCTCCTGGCAATTGGGAACCCGCAAGACTTTGTGGGTAATATGTACACAGACATAATGAGCTGTATCCTGTGGACCACTGAATAGTTCGGGAATTCGTCCCATACGTTCCTCGCACAAGTGCTGCAATAAATGAACCGACGAGAAAACTTCGCGCCCCATTTGTTCCGCCCTTCACAAAAAGGGCAAGGTTCAGAATTCAAAAACTAAGATTCAGTATTGGTTATCTCTAGAAAAGGTACTCCACCTGGTAACTCTGACCTTCAACGGTTTCTGCTCTCGCAACGAGCGCGGACCTCGGGTAGAATTTCTAAACCACAGCGAAAGAATCTGTAAGCAGCCGCAATCCCGTAGCGAGCAGCCCCCAACGATACACGCCAAATCTCGCAGCAATCCGACTTGCTGTCGTATCCTGCCATCGTAGCGATCGGACTTGCTGACATAGTCTGCTATCGCAGCGGTCAGACTTGCTGACATAGCCTGCTATCGCAAGCATCGGACCCTTTAACTTAGCCTGCTCATGCAGCGATTAGTCCCATTCGACTTAGCCTGCTCTCAGCGATTGGACTTTATGTCACAGCCTAGTCTCGCAGAGATCGGCCTCTTCGGCGTAGCTTGCTCTCTCAGTGATTGGACACTTTGTCGTGGCCTGCTCTCGCAACGATCGGATTTTCGACGTGGCCTGTTCCCGCAGTGGGAACAGGAATCGGACCCTTCGGTATAGCTTGCTCGCGGTGATAGGACCTTTGATGTAGCCTACAATCTAGCACAGCAATCTGACCTTTCTGACGGACCTTGTTTGGGATTGGATCCCAGTCGGACTCCCAATTCTCAGTTGAGGGACACTCCTAGACTGTAAGGACTACATGCTCCTGTTCCCCAACTCTGATCCCTGAAATAGTATAGGACGTTGGAGGAAATCGCAGGACAGTGCACTCCTCTCCTGTATGAATATCGGAGGTACGGTGTTGAATAATTATTGTATAGTATTGCAATTAAATGTCTGATTTAAATTTATATTCAAAACTACCTCAGTCAGTAATTAATTTTCACAAGTTCAAGTTAGGTAAATTAAGCAATCATAATTTAGATAATATGCGTCATATCATCTAAATTATGAAAGGAACTATCTTAAAATTTAAAAGTAATGGATAATTCAGTACACCCAGAAGTCAGGTGAGGTAGATGCTTAATTATGCATTGTTTTGTGTAATTTGTGTACGTAATATATGGGTTACTATAATAAAAATTAGTGACCACAAAATCATCTGGGTTTCGTAATGAAATCAACGCAATGTACTTAATTTTTCAGCTGTTACCACTACGATCTCAGAGCAAACTGGGGACACCAGTTAAGTAAGTAGGTAAGTGGTAGTTGTGTATATATGAAATTTCGCATCGTCACACTCTGCCCAAACTGTCTCCGTGTTCACGCGGAGTACCTGCACGTTAAATATGTGGGTCCGTGGGTCCTTCCGAGAGGTTGGTGGCAGGAAAAGAATGGTGCAGTCCCTGTGGATGCTGTCCTCACTTGGTTCCGTTCTAAATTGAGTGGCAGTTCCCGGCCGCCCAAGCAGATACCTTACACCGTCGGATAAGTTGGACGGCCTGGGTTGAAGAAGATGTTAACAAAAATAACCTTAGAATATTTCTAGCATTTCTTATTTTAGTTAATTAATTATTACTGAGATATTTTTTGTTATATTGGTATGAACCTTTATTAAATAAGTTCCCAATTATTTCATCATACATCATTTTTATCATCCATAACAATAATTTGACTTGCTGAGTCAGCTTTTGTTATGAGATTTAAATTGATCGCAAAACATTCAGATATCCATTTTCTTTTTTTATTGAGATTTCACTTAAAAATTTCCACTACCATAAATCAGTTTAACATCTATTTTGTCATTCAATTATATCTCCAATAAATCTAATTATATCAAAAACATTAAAGGAACTATCTTAAAATTTAAAAATCTTATTCGTTTATCTTGAGTCCAATCACATGTGGGTGATATTGGGAATGAAACAGCTGATCATTTTGCCAAAATTGCTGCATCTTCTGTAACTATAATTAAAATTCAATTTCTGTATTCTTGCCTTACTTAATTTTGTAAAAATTTATTACTTAAAAACAGGTAAAATTTTATATTTTTCCACGAAATAATGATCCATCTGGAATTAAATACTTCCTACCTCTTGTTTTAATATATTTGTGACTGCACATGGCCTTTTCTTAGATTATCTACATTATTTTAATATTAAAAACACCTCAACTTGTATTTGTAATAATTATGTATGTCTCATGCCATTTGCCTTGATTGCTCAGAGAATGCTGTTCCGTCACATAAAGACTTAAACAGACAGGATAATTTATTGACGGATTATTTTTGTTAAGGTATGTTGTATGTTTATAAGCTATGTACATTCGCTACATATGTATGCCTGCACATTCACTGCATATGTATGCCTGCACATTCACTACATATGTATGCATGTACATATATTATTCATCTGAAAATTGAACCTTGATCTCTCGAAAACTCTTATCTCGATTTTTTTTCTATTTCTGTCAGATTTTAGATATCGCGGTTTAACTGCATTAACTGTGTCCACGTTCCAAAAGAAATTAACTACACAATATATAGTTCATATTTGAAGAAAAATTCTCGAATAACTTCATGAAACAAATATGCAAGAACAGGTAATGGGAGGAAAAAAGTGCCCGTTTTTGGCAGACACGTGGATTAGTAAAGAAAAGATATATAATGCTTCGCCATTGCAATTCGCTTAATAAAAATCCTGATGATAAAAAGTCATATGAGTCGCATTATGTTTGTAATTTGCTGTCATATGTTGTCAATCAAATAAAACAAATGCTTATTACATATTCAGTATGCTTTATACGTCACTCAATTCTTTTTTACGAAAAACATTTTTTTTTTCTCCTGAAGAATTCCAAAAGTAGCACGATAGACACGAATGTATTAAACAGATTTAAGTGCTTGGTAAATTGTATAGATAGACTGCATACACTTTTGGGCAGAGGTATAAATATTACAAATTATACAGCAGTTCTGGTTAACAGTTTTCTTGTGCATTGCTACATTAAAGCACATTAATTTTAATTTTAGAATTGTGCTATTTATCTTTTGTCGCTAAACATTTTTGAAAAAACCCGAATGTATGTAAAGACCAAATAGAAAACCGAACCTTGGAACACATATTTGTTCTTGCCGAAGACAAAAAATGAAGTAAACACAAGAGAGTAGAAAATCTAAAACTAGCCGAAAGGTACTAAAGAAAGTTTCAGTAATGAGTAAAGAGGTTATTAGGTTTCTTTCCTTTACGATACCTTAGATGACGGAAATTCGAAACTTTATTTGACTGATGATTTGATTTATTTAACTCATGATGTTCCAAAAGTAGTGAAAATAAAACAAAGAAACCCTAGGTATATGTATATATATATATATATATATATATATATATATATATATCTTATAAATATCCTTTACAAGCCGAAACTTACAAAATTAAAACCAGAAATCACACTTTTAAGGTGCAGAGCAGCACAATAAATAGGATTAATATAGCAAACCATAAAGGAAGATAATGAATGTGGAAGCAATGTACCAAAAATTGGGCGGGGACAGTTATGATCCCAGCTCCCCGGTTACGCAAGATTTATGTCGGGACGACACTCCCGGTAGCCGATACATTCTTATAGAAGTGAATACAAATGTATCAAAAAACAAAGAGAAAAGAAGTCACATGATTAGCCCGTATTAGGAGGTATCATTGACGGTAAAAGTCCCTTAGGATACCATCCACACGCTCATATAAGAATGGACAGCCATCCCTTAGGACATCATCCACACGCTTATATAAGAATCGGCAGTCATCCCTTATACACGGACTTGATAAGAGTTTCATCGAAATAAACAATTCATTGTTAGGCCTAGGACTTATCCACGTATAAAGCTTTTATTCTTGGATTTTATTTGATATTATTTATCGATTCCTTTCCATTGATATCTTTTGATTGTTTGCAGCTTGATGACTAGAGGTTTGCATTTATATTTTCCACTTGATTGATGGTTCTCTGTTTGATACTTTTATTTGTAAGGAATTTTGTAATGTTGGGGTTGTTTGAGTTGAAAATTCTCTCTATTCTTTCATTGGATTTTTAAACTTTTATTTTATATATATATATATATATATATATATATATGAGAATCCAATGATAGAACAAAGAGAAGTTGTAATTCAAATAACCCTAATTTAAAATATACTTAGAAATTAAAAAGAAATAATACATTAACGCATTAACCATTAGTTAAATAAAATGTATATTTCTAGCCATCGCAAGCTAAAGATAATCAACAAAACTCAATTGTGTGGATTCGAAAATAGAAAAACAAAAATATCCAAACAGTAAAGCTATACACGTGGATAAGCACTAGGCCTAAAAGAATTGATCATTTGGAAAAAAATATTTTTCAAGTCCAAGAATTTAATCAGAATGAGCACAAAATATGCTTGTTTCAGGAAAAAGAAATAGATAATATCTATAAACTCTTTTTACTTGGACAAGAAGCATAAAGATTGAAAAATTATATAGGAGACAAGAATACCTAAAATACACTACAAATGTCCCATCCATTCGAGCAATACATGAAGAGACCAATGTTGCCAATCGCAAAAGATAAAAGTAGAGATCTATTGTTGCCAACCATGAGAAATAAATAACAGTATTGCGTAAAGGCAATAAAATGTGATATATTCCACAGTAAAAGCTACAATATATATATATATATATATAAACACACAAAAGTCATAAAAATTCTAAGAAACAGAGGTAAAACAAAGAGCAAATGACAAATACGGCGCCTAACCCGTAATCACGCGTTCACTAAAATACAATTTCTATACAAAATACAAAACACAAAACCAAAATAAAATTCCCCGGCCAAATTGTGGTACCTTTTATTCCTTTTGGAGAAATTGTATATATATATATATATATATATATATATATATATATATATATATATATATATATATATATATATATATATATATATATATACATAATATATATATATATATATACATATATATATATAATATATATACATATATATATATAATATATATATATATATATATATAATATATATATATAATATATATATATATATATATATAATATATATATATATATATATATATATATATATATATATATATATATATATATATATATATTTATATATTATTTCCAATGGCAAGAGAAAATGACAAACGTCTTGCAACAATGAACAGAAAAACAAAAGTCAATGTCTCAACAGCAGCTCTCTAGCACTCCAATATTTTCTCATCTCTGAGTCCCCACGCAAGGCTGAGCATCCCGTGATATGGTACCTGTCCATAACTTCGTCCTTTCCACAGATCGGGCAATTTGGGCTGTCATAAATGACAGACAGTCATGGCCAACTGCAAGCCTGAATTCTGCGACTGCCCTTTCACGAGATTTAACCGAAATTTTTTGGTCCAAAATGTTCCTCCAACTCCTCGAAGAAATATGAGAAGTGAGTTCCGTTTCCCATCTAAGTCTCATGTGATTTCTGATGTATAGTTTTATAGAATGAAATGAGTAGTTTGTGGTTGACTGTTGGACTATCCGTGTGCCCTTCTTAGCCAACGTATCTGTCTGTTTATTACCGAAAATGTCACAGTGTCCAGGTTAACGATGGGTTAACGATATGCCTTCCCTCTGCCCTCAATCTCCTTAATCTCCCAAGGAGAAATTGACATTCTAGGATATCCCTATATATATATATATATATATATACATATATATATATATATATATATATATATATATATATATATATATATATATAATATATTATATATATATTATATATATATATTATATATATATATTATATATATATATATATATATATATATATATATATATATATATAATATATTATATATATATTATATATATATATTATATATATATATTATATATATATATATATATATATATATATATATATATATATATATATATATATATATATATATATATATATTAGAACTTTTTAGTAGCTTTTAAAAAGAACTTTTTAGAAAGTAACTCTCCGAGCAATGTTTTTTCACTTCTCTAACTTTCACTCAAAATATATAGTAAACTATGAAAGATAGATATAAATATCAAACGACAAAAATGTGTACTAAAATATTTAATATTAAAATCTATATTTAGTGAAAAATAAAGCTCTTATATTTTTCGAGTAATTGTCTTGATGAGTTAAAGAAGATTGAAATTTTTCCGTTTCTCAAGTTTGTAATGCTATTATCTTAAAACTATATCCAAAAATCTATATTCAAGAATATAGTAAAGTTTTTTTTTTAATTGTCACATATGTTCATAAATGTTTAGATCTTTACTTTCATTTTAAATAACCAGTTCCTAGAGCAAGGGTTAGAGATTTAGTTGAAACAAATATTACATTTGGGGCATTTTGTGAGGGTTTTTTTCCTTTTTTTTGTAAATAATTTCAAATATATTAATATTTTTTAACATTGGTACTTTGGGCACATGTTGAGTTCATTACCTCCCATTTCGAATTTCTAGGTCAAGAATTTGCGTTTTAAATCGGAACGGGAATTATCAGTGCAGATGTATCTCAAATACTGTAGGAATAAAATGTAATATTTTACTCCCTTTCCAGCATATATTTAAACAGATTTAAAGAACCCCATTCTTATCTTAGAAAATGCATATTTCTCCTCGTTGAACGTACCTCACAGTTAAGAAAATGGAAATGGCAATAGTACTTCAAAAGCAGGATTTTTAGAAAGTCCTACTAGAACTGATAACGTGGATTTCTACTGAAATATAAGAGTATTCTCCTTCAAGCAGCGATATACGAGTAAAATACATAACTGTGAACTCCATTTCCGAACGTAACACTCAAAAGCTGCATCTACAACCTCAATATCTAAAACGAGTTATAATTTTTTTTTCGCCATGAAATACTTTAGTTGAAAACTGCATGTAAAAGTTGTAAGAAGATATTTAAGGTGTGATCTATACACGGTGTTTTCTCATGGAGGGAAATATTGAAAAATGTATTCCTGAAAACTAAGTTATTAAAATGGCAAAAACTTTACCATACTATTTTTTTTACGAAAAAAATTTTTTTATAACATGTATTCCTCATAATCTTCTATAGGTATAAATCAGGTAATAACTTATTTAGATTCAATATCGAATTCCTGACAAGAATGGAGGGTTCACTAGGGATTTCCACTTTCTGTTCTTTTCGCATTCACGGTTCAAAAAATAATAAACATATATTCCTCCAGATTGGGTACAGATAGAGTTTACATGAAAATGGATATGGATTAAGCATCAAATTTCAGAAATGGTAGGGTAGTTCATAAAGAATTTTCTCTTCCTATTCTTTTTTCACGTCCATTGTAAAATGTTTATTTGAGAAATTCGTCTTTCGGGATTGGCTGCATATAGAAATTAGATAATGACGGACGTAAATGAATTCAGCAACCAATTCTCTGGGATTAAGAGACTCACTAAGGATTTCACAAATTTTGCAACAAAACTTCCAGTAGTAAGAATAAAAATTGTGCAAATGTGTTGCAAAGACGTATACTGAACTGTTTTGTAAATCTTAACGTTATTCCAATTCATGCAATTTTTATTGATTCCTGAAAATATTTCAAAACTTGAGATATGATGTATGAGAAATGGTCGATTCAATTTATTTTGTACAGTTGATTACCTTTTGCTCTTTTCTCAGTTATTCTATTATTCGACAAATAGTCCTTCTGTAAAATGTATTTCTATTTAATGCAACACATTTGTAAGGTAAATTCTAGAATGTCTTTCAGAACCAGTATAAAGCCCGTAATTCAGCAAATAATGGCAATGCATTGTCTAATCTGCAGCCGATATCGAAAAAGTAATTACTTTAAATAACCCTCCTTGGCTGAGTTAAAGATCTCAGATAATTCGATGGCTTTCAAAACCATTGGAATATCTGCTTATTAGGAATTAAACTTTCCTGTGGGACCGATCAACAAATTTAATTACAGATAAGATGGTTATCTCCATATTTATCATCATACTATATAAGTATTTAGAATTTTCTCACTAATATTAGAATCTCAATTAGTGTTTAAAATAGTATGTGTTGTTTTAATGTCTTAATGAAGTGCAAATTTACCTATCGTATTTTGCGAAAAATCTTAAGGGGACGGTGGACGTTGAAATGAGCAAAAATCGACTAAAAAAAGTTTTAATATATAACATTATTTTACACATTTAACATTTGCTTACTGGTGGAATGGTGTCAATCCCAACCGAAGAACCTCCCCAAAAGACAGGTATTTGACATACCCTATCCCAAACAGTTCGACCCCCTTTGCAGGCATTGGCGTCCATGGAAATCGCTGACAGAAACATTGCACCTGCTGCAGCAGGTGTAATGTTTCTGTCGGCGATTTCCATGGACGCCAGAGATCGAACTGTTTGGGATAGGGTATGTCAAATACCTGTCTTTTTGGGAAGTTCTTCGTTTGGAATAGACGCTGTCCCAACCGTAAGCAAAAGGATAAGTAGAACCAATCTGTTTTGGTTTTTCGTAATTGACTTAACTACATGTATTTTGATACTTTTAGATTTTGACTTTACTACATGTATTTGTATCCTGTTTTATTTTCTGTATTAACTTTCATTTTACAAATGCAAATATTGAAGCCTTCTTATTATTTGACATACCACCCAAACTGGCTACAAATTGTTTCAACGGTTTCCTAGAATTCTAAGAGTCAATAATTTTGATAAAATTCCGCTTCATAGTTAAACTATATACACTCTAAGACAAAAAAATCGAAACACCTCGCAAAATAATCCGATAGTAACGAAACTGTAGATGCAAAAACTTGTCGACCGAATATGCAAATGATCAAAAATTCACAGCCAATGAATGAATAGTCGGAGCTACAAAGCATTCAAACTGAGCACCATGATGGTGTATATAAGGAGCGAACCTCGCTTTCAGGAACAAAACGTGCAGTGGATTTCGATTGCGTTTATGTACCTTGATTGTAATAATGCCGGGCCGGCGAATTCGCGGCCACTGCGAGCATATGAAGGAGTTTGAAAGAGGGCGTGTGGGCGGACTGCATGAGGCTAGATGAGCACACCGACGAATCGCTCGGCATTTGGGTAGGAGCGATGCAGCAATTAGACGATGTTGGCAGTAATGGGTCCGGAATGGCAGATTTCAGCAATAAGTGGGCAGCGGACGGCTTAGAGCAACGACAGAACGGAAAGATAGAACGATTGTCAGAGCAGCTGTGACAGCACGAGATTCGTCGTTATCAACTATTCAACGTGTGACAAACACAGAAGTGACCTCCCGAACCATTAATAGAAGACTGCGAGAGCGGAATCTGTACTCGCGGCTCCCATTACGCCGCCTACCGCTGACCAGTATGCACCGTCAACAACGATTGCAATGGTGTTAGGCCCGATCTACGCGGAATTGTTCGGATTGGGAATGAATTGTCTTCAGTGATGAGTCCCGTTTCGAATTGTCTTCAGTGATGAGTCCCGTTTCGAATTGTCTTCAGTGATGAGTCCCGTTTCGAATTGTCTTCAGTGATGAGTCCCGACGACCAGCGCAGACGTGTCTGGAGACAGCGTGAATATCGTCAAGATCCTGCTCTTACTACCACACGCCACACGGCCCGACAACAGGGAGTTATGGTCTGGGGTGCCATTTCGTTTGATAGCCGGACACTTTGATAGTCCTCCGTGGCACCAACACAGCACAGTGGTACGTTGCCGACATTCAACGACCCGTTGTATTACCATTCCTTTCGCGACACCTCGGGCTAACTTTTCAGCAAGATAATGCCAGGCCACACACGGCACGCCTCTCCATTGATTGTTTGCGAGCTTACGATATACTTCTTTGGCCAACCAGATTCCCAGATCTCTCGCCTATTGAGCACATTCGGGTTGAGATTGGGCTTCGCCTGCGATCATCCCAGAAAGTAAGCGAATTAGCTCGTCAATTGGAGGCCATTTGGAACTATATCCCTCAGAACACCATCCGACAACTTTATGCATCAATGCCACGTCGGGTAACAGCTTGTATCAAGGCCAGAGGTAGACCAACGCCATATTGACGTGCTCATTTTGTGTAGATCTTTCAGTGCAATTAATCATCCAATTGTTCTCAAATTCTAATCATTTCTTTTTCTTTACATCCACATTACACATACCAAATTTTGTCTGATTTGGATAATTCTTTCTTGGTGCGTCGATTTTTTTATCTTGGGGTGTCACTTTTTATATAAACTATATAAATTTTGTCTGCGTTTGCATTTGCACAATATATGAAACTTGCCACCGAAATTGGGTCCAAATAGCTTCAGTGGTATTCGAGATTACGAAGGACCAGCGAATTTGACACCTCCACCTCTGACCCACCAACAGACCGTCAAAACTATTTTTGGTATCTGGGGTCCACCTCCCACCCCCCTCCGATAAATTATGGTGAAAATCGACTAGTAAGTAAATTTCGATCACCATACTTTTCTTGGACTGCATATGTTAAATTAAAATGTTTGCTTGATCCACTGCTAAAAGCAAATGTATCAAGAAAAGTAATACAAATCACTATCACAATACATTCCTCAATTTACTATCTGTACTAAAAATCAAAATAATAGTTACAAAAAGTTCTAGGCAACTTTATTTTTGGACATAAAACTATTTAATAATGAATAGATTCAAAAATGTAGAATCAGCATCATTCACTTAATACTCGCTATCGCCTATAAACTTTCATTGCATGAAATTACTTTAATGTTGAATCTATTCTTTATTGAGAAATGACTTTTTAAAATGAGGAAAAGGCTTTCCGTAAAAAACACATATTGATATAAAAAAGTTGGAAGTTAAAATGGGAGTAAGCAAAAACGAGAGATACCTTGTAAAATATTAAGTAGAAAGCAAAAAGCGTTCCGTAAACACTTAAAGAGGTTATTATATTTGCTTTAAGGATTTTTATTTTGTAGAAGACGGCAAAATTATATTTACTTTTACATGTTTAGCCTTCTTTTATGAACTTTTATAACAGACAGACAAAACTAAAAATCCTATGTGTTATGAATATGACCTTTCCTGCATACTCCAAACTACTTCTTTCTGTTATGTTAGGTTCGTTCATTAAAAGGAATTATATCTTTACTAAGTAATATAGCATAGAAAAAGGTTTCGAATTCGAGATTTTGATGCCAATGTATGTTTTAAGTCTATTAAGTCTCGTGATCATAAATAAACCCTTTTATTCACACGATTATGTCAAATTTCGTCCTATGCTGCCATGTTAAAAAATATAAAATTTCGAATCAATTTAGAAGTTTTCAAAAAGGTCTATCTAGTTCAAGATGTTTTGATAACAAAGCCGGATATAAAGTTTTGTAAAAATTCAATAATATTTTTAGCAACTACACTATTAATGTACACAAGAAATCGGCCACAGATATCAGACAGAGAGACGGACACTACTCCAAAAATAGTCAAAACATATTCAAGAGTTCTTAAAACATATATTAACATCAAAATCTCGAAATCGAAAAAATTTTCGTGAAAGCAATACTTTCTGAATACTACGTATGAGAAAGTAAAGAGATAAATCGTAACTCGCTCAAATATTTCATCACTGTTCAATAGAGTAACCCATTGAGATTGTTCTGATATATAGCCTTCGTGATTGACACGATAACACTCGTTTCAGATAAACAGACAGAGCAAAGAGCTTATAGGTATTTCGATTTCAGAAGGGAACTTGTGATAGCTGAGAAAGTTTAAGGGTTCTGGGTCTGACTGAACGCAAAGAAGATCAAACTAAAATGAATGAGAAACAGCTGATAGGGTATGTAATTTAAATTTTACTAATCGTACCCGGCGAGGTGCCCTGTCATATTTGAAAAAATCTGATGTGGGCAACACATAATTTTCCTTATATAATGCAATGAATTTACTACTTTTAAAGTAAAAAAAAATAAGTTTTTTTTATAGTAGATACTTATATTCTTTCCAATATATTGAATTTTCGACAATGAGTCGTCATTTTCATTGATTTAGCGTCGTTTTTATCCATTTGGCGAGATTTTCGTTAATTTAGCAACATTTCAAAAAGTCGCCAAGTTGGCGACATTCCGCCAAATTCGTCGCCAAAATCTCGCCGAGCTTTATGGATGGAGAAATAAATTATCCTTATAGCAGATAAATGACTATTGGCATTCAAGTACAAAAGTATTACTCAAAGTATCTTTTTTCATGAATGGAACGAGCTAGATTCTCGAGAAAAATGTCACCCAATTTATCGCATGATATTACATATGAAAAGTGAACATGTTTCTCAACACTTAATATTTTTTTTAATTTATGGGACTTTTTGAGAAATTTATTTGAAAAATGTGCAATATTTCGAGAACGGTTCGTGCTAGCATTCTAAAACTTATGTCAATCGTTTTCTAAAAAAAATTACATAATAAATGTCTAATTGTGTAACTTTATTAAGGGTTTTGATTTTTGATGATTTTTTCAAAATTTCACTCGAAAATTTAGGGGGGGGGGGGCTGAACATTCGATTGCGTTTAGAAACAAGAGGCTTCCAATATTCACGGACTGTGATTTTTGTACCAAATTTCATTTGAATCGCTCTATTCGTTCGTGAGATATCGTCTCCACAGACTCACTGACACACACACACATACGCACACAGACATCACTTCAAAAATGTTTGATTCGTGATCAAGGATGCTTGAAACGTGCTCTCCCGTCCAAAACTCGAATTCGAATTTTCGACCCCGTCACAATACTTTCCTCATACATTGTGTATATAAGGAAAGTACTCCTCAATTGGCTTTTCTCCTATATGCATTCAGTAGCATTCTTTATGGAAGTTATTGCTTTAGTGCATTCAAATGATGTTAAGAAAAGCGATCTTAACTCGGGCAGACGCACCCTCGTATTTCCATGAACGTTGCATTGTTAGTTGACTAGGGTTGCAGTGTTTTCTTTCCAGGTACAGTTGAGGGGGAAAAAAACACCAGTGGTTATTCTAGAATCGTTCATCGTAGAGCAACTTTGAAAATACAATTCGATTATAAATAACATCTTCTATAAATACATATGCATGGAAATTGCATAAGGGGCTGTCTTCATATCTAAATGCGCACACACTTCGAAATTTTCAATGTCAATACCCGATTTTGACGTCATAAACAAATTCTAGATCCAGTCCAAATATAATTCTTTACGCAATTCCTATCTTTATAACCGGAGATATTTAATATTCCAAAATATGCAATTATCAGGTGTAAGCTTCGTATTTTAACCGCAATTTGAAGAGCGAGATTTCGTTGATTGACCACAACTGTTCTAATAAAGTGGGTCATTTGCTATTTCACTAAATGACGTTTCTGGTTTATTCTGATATCTCATCATGTGTTTGGGAAATTCGAAACTTCTTCAATAATCACTTTATGAGATTTTAAAATGGTCAAATTAATGGCCGGATGACTCTAATGGTGGAATCAACACATTGCAATAACATTCGAATATGTCACAGTCGTGAGTTTAGTTTCTCTGATAGATATTTAACGGTTCTTATGCTGTTCTAATAACTATCACACTAAATGGCAGATATGCAAACTAGCCGTTTGACAAAAATCTGCATCTTATAGTGATTAGCAAATATAATTTTATTATTCATGATATTTTTATTACACATTTTTATATTTATCAATTTTTTTATAAATGTTTTGATATCATAAATTATCACAAAATTTTGTGACCGATTTCAACTCGCATTAACTCCTGGACTATTAATTGTAAATTAATTAATAACTAGCCGAATACCCGTTGAAAATCAACGGTCTCGCAATAAGCAACCCCTGAATAATGTAATTTTTTTAATAATTCGCGTTTCACATTTATTCGACAAATCGAATATTTTGGTGTGCAGAACCCCCCTAAAGAAGAAAATATTGGGAAAGTTAATTTGCGCATTTCTTCCTTTCGAATTATCTACCCGTACACCACATTAAAGTATATCTCATCCCGAGGCACCCCTATTTTATTATTTCTCCTTTGGAACTTTAGCCCCCTTAAAGTGATAAATATTGGAAATCTGAAATTTCATACTTTCTTCCTTTCAAACTATCTACCCGTACACCAAATTTGAAGTCTCTATCCTATTAAGAAGCATGTTTTTTCTATCACTTCACCTTTCGAACGTTTTTCTGTATAGCACCCCGTAAATAAACATTTTTGTCAAACCGTATTCATCTTTGGTGTTTTTGTCAAATGGTTAGCCTATATACTAAATTTCAAGCCTCTATCAGATTGTGAAAGAGACGTTTTTCATTTGTTTGGCAAATCGAACATTTTAGAAAGCGGCACCCCTACAATAGCAAATGTTGGAAAACTGAAATTGCACACTTTCTTCCTTTCCAGCTTTTTACCCTTACACCAAATTTGAAGTCTCTATCTCATAGCGAAGCATTTTTTTCTAGCATTTCACCTTTCGAATACTTTAGTGTGGAGTACCCACCCCCTTGCATATACATTTTTGAAAACTTCTTTTTGTGATTTCTATCGGATGATTCGTCCATATACCAAATATCAAACCTCTATCGCGTTTCAAAAGAGTCATTTCTTCTTTATTCCGAAAACCGAACATTTTGGTGTGCAGCACCCCCTAAAGTAAAAAATATTGGTAAACTGAAATTGTACACTTTCTTCCTCCCAAACTATCTACCCTTACACCAAATTTGATATCTCTATCTCATTCCGAAGCACGGTTTTTTATCAATTCACTTTTCAAACGTTTTACTCTGGAGCACACACACCCGTCCCTTAAGCGAACATTCTTGAAAACTATATTCGTCCTGGGTGTTTTCGTCAAATGATTAGCCCATATATCAAATTTCAAGCCTTTACAAAATTTTAAAGCAGCCTTTTCTTATTTATTCGGTAAATCGAACATTTTGGTGTGTGGCACCCCCTTAAGAAGAAAATATTGGAAATCTGAAATTGCACACTTTCTTTCTTTTGAACGATTTACCCATGCACCAAATTTGAAGTCTCTATCTCATTGCAAAGTATGCTTTTCTATCAATTCACTTTTCAAACGTTTTGGTGTGGGGCAACCTTTCTATAAAACATTTTCGAAAAATTCGATTTTTCCAAGGGGTTTTATCTAACGATCGACCCGTGTACCAAATTGCAAGTCTCTATCTATTCGGGAAGTGCCTGAAAGAAGCGTGACAGACAGACAGACAGACAGACGGACAGACATACTGACAGACAGACAGACAGACACTTGGCAATTAGTATATATAGATGCATCATTATATCGCTTACTGAGTTCTATCTATTCTTTTTCCCTGCACTCTTCGTGTAATACTTTGATTCAATTACTTTTCCTTATATATATAGTATAATATATAAGCAAAGTATTGGGATGGGATCGAAAATTTAAATTCGTGTTTTCAACGGGAGAGCACGTTTGAAGAGTCCCTGAACACAATTTGAACGTGTGCTATCCACATCAGATTTTTTATTTTATATTTATTTTGCATTGTTTCGCTCGTCAAAAGTTTATTCTGAATTCTAGGAGCCAATTATATTCAAGCTGAATTCAAACTAAAATGTATATCATTTTTCAGGTTGGTGCTTTTCCTATGTGCCTTCTTTTCATTTCACAAGAGTTCTGTAATAGTTTTAGCTATTTCAGAGGTCAGTGCATAGTCAACTTATACATGAATACCTTTTTATAATGTATTATATATATATATATAATTTCTAAAGAATATATAAATTCTAAAAGAATACCTAATACACAGAATAGCAAAAGATGAATGTGATAAAGGAAAGGTATTACAAACGGCCGGGGTGAGTATTACTTTCCCTGGAATATATGGCAATGTATAAAGGAAGTATTGGAATCTTGACAAAAATCGTAACTCAAGTTTCCGAAGAATTTGCACCTTTCGGGACTTCTATAACACGAAAAGACTCTTTTTAGCATGATGTCTGTATGTGTATGTTGTGATGCAATTCACTCTAACTCAAAAACTAATTAACCGAATTTAAGTACCATGTGGATGACCCTGGTGCTGATAAGATTTTGGTTCGATTCGAGAAAAAGAACCTGCTTTTTTTTGCAAAATGGGTCGCTAAAATTGCCTTTATCCGCTCTAGCTGAAAAACTTATCGACCAAATAAAATTCATAAAATTTGGTAGATAAGTCACTTGTGGGTTACCTCGATGCTCTATACATTTGAGTACAATTCGAAAAAAAAAGAACCTGTCTTTTTTACGGAATGACCCGCAAAATTCTTTAAAATTTAAAATAAAAGAGTACGTATGCTCAAATATATCCATTAAATGCTTCTTTCATACGGAATTTGTGGCGATGAAAGGAATAAGACCAATTCCATTACTCTAGATCTAGCCTTTCTCGAGATATTCAAGTTTTTTGCATTTTCACTACGCTACTTTTGAAAGCAAGTCCAGTTATATCCGAGAATCGATTAAAAGTGTCAATTCGGTGTAATCTATATAAATAAAATTGAAAATCTGTCTGTCTGTCTGTCTGTCTGTCTGTTTGTCCCATCATCACGGGAGAACGGCTGAACCGAATTGGATGAAATTTTGTGGGTAGCCTAGAAATAGCCCCACTTAAAATTTAGTCTATGATTGGAATTTCTACGACCAGTGGTTCTCGAGATATTAGTAAAAAACGAAACTTTCGTTTGTCTCATCATCACGAGAGAACGGCTGAACCGAATTTAATGAAATTTTGTGAGTAGCCTTGAAATAGCCCCCATAAATTTTGCCCAAGTTTCGAGTTTCTAAGACCAGGGGTTGTCGATATATTAATGAAAAACGGAACTTTTTTCATAGGAGTTCTACTCTCCAACTCCGTGGTTTATGCAAACGAAAAGGATAAAATCGTTTGTTTAAAACGTCAAAGGGAATTAAAACTTTATTTTTGAGTTTGATGCAGGATTTTTGCATTAAATAGTCACTATCTGAAAGCATGAATTGTTTGAAACATGAATTTCAATGGAAAAATCTACCTCCATGTTTTATATTTCACAAGCTTTTACTCAACGATTAGAAGTATAAAGAAATTAAAATGGTTATTTAATTTCGCATTTTATGAGGAAGATTCTATCTTATATCATGTTGCTCGGCAAAGGAATGGAATTAAATGTGTTTGTTAATGATTATTTTTATTTTTTCGATTTGAATAATAAATAAATGGATATTAAAATATATCTTATAAATGAACGGTTTGATTTTTTTTAATTATATTAATTGCGAACTGCATACATCACTTTCATGTATTTTAGCAAAGAGGTTTTAAGCTTATATATTGTGTTTAGCTAATAAACTCATATTCTGTTTATCCGATAAATTCATTTATCCAATTGTTTAAACAGAAGAGTAGAATGGGTATATCTTCTAATAATATTTTAGTGTTTTCATTTAGTATATGCAAACTGGATCGCGATATTTTATTCAGATCTGCGAATTTAGAGCTACGAATTTGGCTGGATATCGCTAACTTGGCAAATTTCTTAAAAGTTGCCAAATTGATTGAAATGTCCCCAAATTGATAAAAATGACGTAAATCAATGAATTTTATTTTGTTTTATTAAAAGAAAGTACTGAAATGGTGTTTCGTTAGCATTTGTCTGTCAGTCCAACCGCCCTACTTAGTAACCCATTTAGCGAATTTTTAAAATGTCACTAAATTGATAAAAATATTTATAAATCCATAAAAAAATTTTTTAAATTGATAAATTGCCCTAAATAAACGAAATTGTGTTTTTTTTTAGGGGATAATATTTTGATGATGGTTCGTCAATTTATCGCCAAGAGGGACTGTCAGTTCTACAGTCCCACTTGGCGATAAATTTGACGATTTTTTAAAATGTCACCAAACCTTCATTAGAGATATTCAGACGATATTTTGACCTCCAATTTATATGAAGCAAATCATAACATGTCGCTTAACAACGGATTTAAATTTAATGTGTTTATGAGGACGAAGATTTTTATTAAATCTTTTCCGATTTTAATGATGAAGATATGTATATAAAATAAATTTCATTGCCATCGTATTTTTGACTGGATAATATCAATTACGATCTTCATGTTTAAATATTATTATTATTGATGTTTTCGGGGATTATTGATTGAGAGATTATTGATATTTTCAATTTCTTATGGCATTGTTTTATTGCGGCAAAAATTGTTGAAACTCATATATTGTACGTTGTACGAGTAATCTTCTACAAATGCACTGGTATATCTTCTAATGTAAGAGAATATAAGTAGTACATGTATATTGGCATATATTGGAATCAAGCCTTCCGGTATGAAGATTACGGGGATTATTGATATTTTTAATTTATTAAGTAATCTGTTATATATTGGCAAAATTTTTTCAAACTAAATATTATAATACGGGTAATCTTTTACTAACACTAGGACATATCTTCTAATCTATGACATTATAAGTAGTACGGGTTTATCTTCCCATATAATTTTAGCACTTTCATTTGGGCACATATGGAAATTAATTACTGCCTACTGGTTTAAAGATTACGGATTTATTGATATTTTCACTTTATATATGTAAACTACTAATACAGGTTATATCTTCTAATATTCGCGTATATAAGTAGTACGGGTCCCATACAATACGCTATTATTTTGCATATATTGATTCAATTCCATACTTTTTATAAATTTGCTTACAAAAAAAGGCCAGGATATTTTATTCTTTAGATCTACCCGTGAAGATAACTTTGTATAGTGAGAACAGAGATCCTTAGGTTTCTTTTTAGGAGCATTGTATTAAATATTTTAACAGAATATTTTGATTAAACATGTCATTTAGTATACTATAGGAATTTGCACATGATTGTGAAATTTAAGTTTATTTATATTATATACTCCATACGAAGAACGGGTATGCTGCTAGTCTATATAAATAAAATTGAAAATCTGTCTGTCTGTCTGTCTGTCTGTCTGTTTGTCCCATCATCACGGGAGAACGGCTGAACCGAATTTATATACTCCGTACGAAGAACGGGTATACTGCTAGTAATAAATAAATAGATGTATAAATATATTTTGTAAATGAACGGTTTGATTTTTCTTTTAATTATATTAATTACGGACTGCGTACATCACTTTCATTTGACAAAGAGTTTTTAAGCTTTTATATTGTGTTTAGCTAATAAACTCATATTGTGTTTACCAATAAACTCATTTATCCGATTGTTGAAACAGAAAAAGAGTAGAAAGGGTATATCTTCTAATGCAATTTTAGTGTTTGCATTTAGTATATACAAACGGGATCAGGATGTTTTATTCTTCAGATCTACAATTTCAGAGCTACGAATTTGGCGGAGTATCGCTAACTTGGCAACTTTTCTTAAACTTTGCCAAATTGACGGAAATATCGCCAAATTGCTAAAAACGACGCAAATCAATGGAATTAAATTCGTTTTTTTAGAAGACAGTACTGAAATGATGTTTCGGTAGCATTTGTGGGTCAGTCTATCCATCCTACTTAGTAACACATTTATCGAATTTTTAAAATATCACCAAGTTGATAAAAATGTTTGTGAATCTATAAAAATGTCATGAAATTGATAAAATTGCACTTAATAAATGAAATTAATTGTGTTTTGTTAGGGGATAATATTATGATGATGTTTCGTCAATATGTCGCAAAATGGGACTATCAGTTCTACAGTCCCACTTGGCGATAAATTTGGCGATTTTTTAAGTTATCGCTAAATTGAAGAAAATATTGCCAAACCTTTCATGGAGATAGCATTATTCAGACGATATGATTTCCATCAATTTATTTGAAGCAACTGATATCATGTCGTTTAGCAATGGATGTAAATCCAATGTGTTATGTGGCATACGATTTTAATTAAATCTTTTCCGATTTGAATAATAAAGATATGTATATAAAATAAATTTCATTGGCATTGCATTTTTGACTGGAAAATATCGATTACGGTCTTCAGGTTACACATTATTATTATTGATATTTTCGGGGATTATTGATTCAGGGATTATTGATATTTTCAAATTTTTATACCATTGTTTTATTATGACAAAAATTGTTGAAACTCACATATTGCACGTTGTGCGAATAATCTTCTATAAATGCACGTGTTATCTTCTAATCTACGAGAATATAAGTAGTACAGGTATCAGTAGCAGTAATCTTCTACTAACATACAGGCATATTTTCTACTCTGCGACAATATAAGTGGTATGGGTATATATATATATATATATATATATATATATATATATATATATATATATATATATATATATATATATATATATATATATATATATATATATATATATATATATATATATTCCCATATAATTTTAGTGCTTTCATTCTGGCATATATTGGAATCAATTACGGGTTTATTGATATTTTCAATTTACACATGTAATCTACTAATACAGGTTATATCTTCTAATATTCGCGTATATAAGTAGTACGGGTCCTATACAATTTTAATGCTTTCATTTTGCATATATTGATTCAATTCCTTTTTTTTTGTAAATTTGCTTTCGAAAGGGGCCTGGATGTTTTATTCTGCAGATTTGCCCGTGACGATAATTCTGCATGATGAGAACAGATATTCATAAACTTCTCTTTAGGAACAATAAATTTAATATTTTAACATAATTTGCATATGAATCTGAATTATAAGTTTCTTTATATTTTATACTCCGTACGAAGAACGGGTATGCTGCTAGTTTAAGATAATTATTTTGGGCAGTTAAACCCAATTTAATGAATTATTGAAGAAATAAAGTGAACGTGAAGCGAAAGTTGTGTGCTGTCCACATTAGATTTTTAATATAGTTTTGATGAAGAAAAACGTTGGTTCATGTTAATTGTAACTTGGCATCCTGTATGCAATCTAACTATAACAAATTGTGTATAAAAAGTTGAACTATTAAAATAGTAATAGTTGAGTTGCAGGGCGAGTTGCATGCTTCATTTACTGTTCTGTTTACTTTATTAGAGTAAACCTAGCTTTACAGCAACTTACAGCAGTTATAAACGTAACAGCAGTTTTAAGCCCAATGTCTTATATGCACAGGTCCAGACAAGACATCAGTACGTCAGAAATAGGACGCCAAGAGCGAATGCTGACAATTTTGAGAATTATCTATCAGAAAAATACAGTCATTGGAGTGAATGGAACACGGCAAGTGATTGTACGAGAACTTGTGGAACGGGCGTAGCTTACCAGGACAGGATATGTTTGCCCAGAAGGCAAGTAATTTAGTGCATAATTTCATTTACATATTAAAGACTGATTAGAATTTTAATTTATTGTAATAGTTTTTATTTTTTATATTGCAAATATTTTATTTAAGGATAGCTCTTCATTTTTGTCTTATTTCGATATAGGGGAGAGTTGATGCATTTTAGGTTTTTTAATTATTCTAAGTTTTTGATGCCTTCTCTTTAAAAATTATAAAAAGTCAATACTTTATTTCTTTCTCTTTTGACTGCGTCTATTAAAATGTATAAGGCTCAAATCAGAAATTCTGTAAAAATCTGTTCAGTTTACAAAGTCGAAAAATATCAGTTTTCATCACCATTCATCAACAGATAATTTCAATACCTATAGTGTACATACATAGTGAAATGTATAAAGAAAGTATTGTAATGGGGTCGAAAATTCGAATTCGAGTTTTCGACCGAAGAGCATGTTTCAAGCATCCTTAAACTCGAATCGAACGTTTTTAAGGTAATGTCTGTGTGTATGTGTGTTTTGTGTGTGTGCGCGTGTTATTGTGTGTTTCTGCGAGTCTGTGGATGCGATATTTTAGGAACGAATGGAGCGTTTCGGACGTAGCTTGGTACGATAATTACGATCCGTGAATTCTGAAACCTTTATTGATTTTAAACGCTGTCGAAAGTTCGGAAGATCCTTAAATTTTCGAATGAATTTTTTAAAAAGTCATAAAAAATCAGCACTTTCAAAAATGTTAAATAATAAATCATTTTGTACGTACGTCTTTTGTTCTAAAATGAATGGTATAAATTTTATAATGCTAGCTTGAACCATTTTTGAGGTATTGCACGTTTTTCAAAGGAATATAAAAAATTCATATAAATAAATAATAGTAAGTATCATCAAATATATATAAAAACTCAAACCATCATATATATTCAAATGAATATATAAATATGCATAAAAGTAAATAATAGTAAGTATCATCAAATATGTAACACGTGGCAAACATTTTAGCGACACTGGAGACTAATTTGACTAAATATTGCCAACTTAACTACTGCTAATGTGGATCCAAATTGACCACAATGTTGCCAAATTCACAAAAATAACACTACAGTTACGAAAATGCGCCAAATTGATGAAATTAAATTTAATATATTTTGATATAATGGAGAATATTGCTTATCAGATGTTAACAATATTTAAAACTGTCAAATTATATTTGCGGTATATATAAGTTAATCTGGCACTTCAAAATAATTGTACATGTTATCATACAGAAAAGCGTCCAATGTCAGTGTACTTTTCAGTGTTAAAAACATTGTGTAGGGGGTTTTACCCATCTTTATTTCGTTTTGAAAGAATTACTTGCATTGCGTACTGAAAATCATGTGCTGCCCACATCAGATTTGTAATTTATTGTAAATTGTTTGCATATATCGAAAACACTTTTCAACTGAAATGAGTTTATTCAACAAGACAAAAACTGATGGAAATTGTAAATTGAAAGAAAATTGAAAGAAGGTGTAGGATACGTAAATGTTATTCCACTAGTATAGCGATTTATTTATGTTGTGGTAATTTGAAATTTCTTTTTGCAGGAGTAAAGGTATAAATTCTTCGTGTGTTGGACAATCTCGGAGGTACTTTACCTGCAACATACAGGTGAGCATTCTTTTTAGACTGCAGTTAATTTAAAGTATAAAAAATTGAAATCCTCGAATTGAATCTTCTGATAACAGCTCATACTTTTTAAAGTATAAATGTTCTTGCAGATGACGAGGAGACAAGAGTAATTGCATCCAACCCATGACAAAAAGATTGGAATGCTCAAGGTCTGAAAGCTCCTAATGAAACTAAAAGGAAATTGGTGTTTTTAATAATAAAGTTTAAGGAACAAAATCTGAGCTGTATTATTAACTAGATAAATATTTTATTCGAAATTTAACAGATTATACAATGCATGTGGTCTTACGTAAACACATTTAAATTGTCAGCAATAAAAAATACAGTTAGCTTGCTAAAAGTTCTAGCAATTGCGATGATGAAAAATTAGTTTTCGTAATTCCTTTACTTATAACTTTCAACAATAAGACATACAATTTGTAACCCCTTTAAAAATTACATTTTAATCGGAATTGTTCAAGACAATCGTAGTTGCAAAATAAGAATAAACAATAAGACATTACTGAAATTTAGTCATCAGACATATTTACTAAGTTTTATAAGACATATTTACTAAGCAACCAATCACAGAGAAATTGAAATTATATATATATATAAGAAAAAAAGGGGTTTGAAGATCCAATGAAAGAAAAGTGAGAAGCTGTAACACAAAAATTCAACTATCTATCTAAATATATATATATATATATATATATATATATATATATATATATATATATATATATATATATATATATATATATATATATATATATTTATACATATGTATATTTATACATATATATATATATATATATATATATATATTTATATATATATTTATATATATATATGTATATATATATATATATATATATATATATATATATATATAAACTCAAAAGACAATAACCCTGAAAACTTTACGATCATGATGAAAACAAGAACGAAAGGAAAACATACGGGCTAGGTGCAATAAAACGGTCAATGAGTGATTGTGACAATAAAAGCGGAATTTTATTGTATATATGTTTTTAATGTTTTATATGTGTCGTGAAAGTATATATAAATGGTTTTTAGAATTGCTGATTAGATTTATTAAATAATTCTCGAATGACGGGGATTTGACTTTTCACTTCAAGATTTTATACTTTGATAATTTGAAATTTGATACTTTTGACTTTTGGATCTTCCATGTTCATTATTCGTGGTCACAATGAGGTTAACAACGGATGCGTACAGGCTTCCGGGAGTGGTGTCGCGACCGAGCAGCCGGCTGGTAACCGGGACTTAAATGAGGTCACAATCCCTCATTGGCCATTTTATTGCACCTAGCCCATATGTTTTCCTTTCGTTCTTGTTTTCATCATGATCGTAAGGTTTTCAGGGTTATTGTCTTTTGAGTTTATAAAATTTTGTGTAGTGTGTTTGCAGCAATAAGCGCATATTCTTCACAATAGAATATATAGTACTTAATGAATTTTGATAGATTTTTTCAAGCTGTACGTAATTTTTAAAATTACTTTTAAATTATATATATATATATATATATATATATATATATATATATATATATATATATTTACTTATTTATTTATTTATTTTAAAAATTTTAATTTTTCAGAACTCATGGGACAAACTTCAAGGGGTGGTAGAACACACTACAACAAACAGTTTTTCAATAGGAATGTATAGGCGCAAGTGACGCATTGATGCGCAAACACAAGAAATAGACATGAAAGGAAACATAAATTGTTGGCAAGTGCTTCTTTACAGCAATGCTTACAATAATTGCTCAAAATTGCGTTCACCAACAGTAATACATGTTTAGTAGCTTCAATGGAATGATTGGCGTGCATTGTAGCCGATAGAATATATTTTTTCATCTATGATTCCTGTTCATCCTGTTTACCTTATATTAATTATTGTCCTGTCTCTAACTCCCTTGACGGGTTTCAGGGGAGGTCATTTCAACTATATAACATATTATTAATAACAGTTATCAATTAATTCAAAAGTTGGATACGATTAATATTTTGGGTTTTAAAACGTATGACTTTAAGGACCTTTTCAACAATATTGACATAAAAGATCTATATAAAGTAACTTGGGATATTATTAAATCTTTCTATAACAGACAAAATTTAGATATAGATCATTCTTTCGTGCACCACCTTCTCAAGTGTGTAATTTTTAATAATTACTTGATGCAAGGCAATAAAATTTATATGCAAATTAAGGGTGTTCCACAGGGTGGCTCTGCCAGTTCAGCTCTCGCAAATCTTTATCTACACTTCTACGAGTCAAATTTTATAAACTCTGCATATACATTCTACAGATATATTGACGATGTTATTCTCATTAAAATAGCTCCCTCATCTAATGATATAGATTTTGATTTTTATCCTCCAAATTTATCCCTTTTACCAAACGAAAGCAACTTCTCGTTAATTTCTTAGATTTAACTCTATCTCTTGATAATGAATATTCATTTTTGTCAAACATTTATGATAAAAGAAAAAGTTTTCCTTTTAAAATTCACATGATAATCAATTTTAACTCATGTATGAGTAAACAGGTATATAAAAATATTTTAATAAATCAATTTCATAGGATTTTTAGGTTATGTGAAAATACACAATACAGTAACCATCTTGCAGATTTATTTCGACACTGTAAGACTGAATCATATCCAGTTAATTTTGTTAAATATCACTTTAGAAATTTTGAATACTATTTATAATATATTATTTATTGTTTTAGTCTAATTTGAAATTGCTATTATATACTTTGAACATTAAAATATTCTTTGAGATTTTATTGTCTTAGTAATAAGTTTTGGATACATTTTATATAATCGTTAATTATTAATTATTACTGAGTTTATTGCGTATTTTTTTTTTTTTTTTTTTTTTTTTTTAATTTTTTTTTTTTTTTTTTTTTTTTTTTTTTTTTTTTTTTTTTTTTTTTTTTATTATTTTAAATTTTTTTTTTTATATTATCTTTATATCTCTAATTATTGGGTTTGAAACTTATAAATTTGTATAGTCCTTTGGTTAAACATGCAGAAGTATTTCCTATAATTCACATCAGATGGCGCTCTCTTGTACTCTTTCCTAATACATTGTTTAGTGCAACGAAAATGTGTCTTGTATAATGGTGAAGAAAGGTATGACTTTAATTCTATCCGAATCATTGTGGATTGTTGGTTAGATTGCTTATATGTTTGCTTAATGCACTTTCATTATATTCCATCCAATTTCCTTTTGCTTATTTTTTGTTATTTTCGTTTATGTTATAGTCTGGAAATGTGTCGGATCTTTTGACGTTATTTCGGCCATGTGGCTGTATCGTTGAGCGAAACACATTTGGAACCTCTGTGGATGCAAAGATCCTTGATAAGCTGGATTCACAGAGCTTCTTTCCTATTTCATATTTTCGGATTGTATCTTTTCTCTTATTTTGTCATTTTAATATTTTGAGCCTCCAGATTTTGATAATCCTTTGTTGTTTGAACTTGATTAGTATGCTTCGCTCTTGAATGTTGATAAATTCATGTGTATTATTCATATTTAAAATTAAGATCATTTTGTCTTTTATGGTAGCATTGTTTTCCTTTTGTCTGATATTTCCTATCATATCATATTTAATTAATTTTCCTCCGTATTGTTTTTGAACCAGGGTATGACACTGATCATGTTTTAAATTAGTATAACTATTTTAATTTTATTTTTAATTTTATCTTATTTATTATATATATATATATATATATATATATATATATATATATATATATATACAGGGTGGTCATAAAAACTTCCCCGATATATGAACCCCTAGCGGCCTATGCGCTCAACCAATCGAAAGGAAATTTCAGATATTGTTATTTCAAGGCATGCGCTCGAGATTGTGATGATTTCAAACAATAGAGCTCTCACTGTTACGATTACAGTGAAAAAAATTCGAAATTTTCGAATGGCAACACCCACTTTTGTCCTGCGTAAATTGATCAGCGCATTGAAAAACCATAAATTGCGGTGTAACGATACACGTATGACGAAAATTGGCGGCGTAAAACATTTGCAAATAAGAGCATTGTAAAGGACCAATGACAACATAGAGAGGAGGTGCATTGACGCACTTTGCATAATTCACAGGGATAGACAGTAGAAGCATCAATCACAGAACACCATGTGCAAAGCATTGCTTGTGGAAAACCTTTAATAAACAGTGTGGGAAGATTGTTTCTTCAATCAGGTGTTCGAACATGCCAACAAGATGACACTTACAGGGAAACAACGAAGTGAATTGATAAAGCTGTTTTATCTGAACGGGGAGAATTCTGCCGAAGCAGTGCGAGTTTATCGGCGAAATCATAAGCTAAGACGAGGCCCATGTTCCGTACGAACTGTAAGTGATTTAGTAAAATATTTAAAGAAACTGGATGCACATGTGATAGACCGCGATCCGGACGACCATCTGAATTATCATCCTGTTGAAGTTGTTGCGGAAGTGCATAATACAATTACTGCAGGTCCATCGCGTACTGCAAGAAGTGTTGCCCGCAATTTGGATGTACCGAAAACCATAGTCCTCAAGCTTCTGTGGATGTTTCCTTATCCATTCTAGCACGTCCACCTGTTGCAACTTGGAGACGAGCAACAGCGTGTCGACTTCGAGAATTTTTTCCTCATCAAATATTTTGCAGATAGCAGGTGGCCGCTGCGGATATTATGGACGGATGAGGCACATTTCTCCTTAACTGGGAACGTAAACTCTACTCACTGGGTTGGCGAAAATCCTCACGACGTGGCCTTTGCAAGAAGCTGAAGTGAGTGTGTGGTGCGGCAAGCACATTCATTCTCGGTCCGTACTTCTTCGAAGAGGTCACTTCCAATGGTATGCAAACGGGCTCCATCACAGGTCCTCGGTATCAAACAATGTTGCAGAATTACGTAATTCCAGAATTGCAGCAGCGAAATGTCGTTAACGACATTGTAGGGATGCAAGATGGTGCTCCTCCACACGTCGCTACATGTGTTCGACAAGTGCTGCAACAGAACTTTGGTTATAGAGTCATCTCCTATAACTTTGCAGTTTCGTGGCCACCGCGATGACCCGATCTCACTCCGATAAATTTCTCGTTCTGGGGTTATCTGAAATCTAAGGTGTATACATCAAATCCACTAGATTTGTCAGAATTGAAAGATGCCATAAAACGTGAAGTTATACAGATTCCTCCTGCGATGTTACGGTCATTGTTGTCAACAATATCCCGCATGCAATGCGTTATCGGCTGCAAAGATAAGCACGTTGAAAACTTGTGATTCCAATAAAAGTTTTTTCTCCCTCCTCTCTTGTGTTGTCATTGGTCCTTTACAATGCTCTTCTTTGCAAATGTTTTACGCCACCAATCTTCGTCATACGTGTATCGTTCCAACGCCATTTATGGTTTTCCAATGTGTTGATCAATTTGCGCAGGAAAAAAGTGGGTGTTGCCATTCGAAAATTTCGAAATTTTTTCACTGTAACCGTAACCGTGAGAGCTCTATTGTTTGAATTCATCACAATCTCGAGCGCTTATCTTCAAATAACAATATCCGAAATTTCCTTTCGATTGATTAAGCGGATACGCCGCTAGGGGTTCACATATCGGGGAAGTTTTTTTGTGACCACCCTGTATATATATATATATATATATATAATGTATATATATATATTATATATATATATATATATATATACATATGATTTATTGAATGGTATATAATATAATATGGTTTGTTGAATGTGTTTGATTTTTGTGTGTATTAATTCACTAATACACATTTCAAACCGTATTCATCATGGTATGCACATAATTCTTTGTAGGGCTGTCGGTATCCTTACTGGGATTTCTCAGCTGCAATATGCTTCAAACGCAATTTCAATGATACGGGTCACCACACATACAGTTGGCTACCTCTGTACCTTGGTAAAAATTATTTTTAGTATAATTTAAAAAAATAATAATATTAATTAAGTTTGTCGAATTCTTTAACAAGGATTTTTGTTTGTATTAATTTTGATGGTATTAGTTCAATTTCATACAATCCGCACTTCCCAATTAGATAGATGTATAAAATTTGGTAGAAAAATAAATCATGTATAAACCTATATAGATCTTACGAGAGAAAGCACTTGAGTAAAAAAAGGGCTTCCGAAATATCAAGGAATTAAAATTTCTCTTCATTTATATTTTTACTCGATTGATATCCGCGCAAAATCTGATAGGTGTTTAAAGTTTTTCTTTTTTTAACATCGTAGAAGACCAACTCTCTTTTTACTTTTTCCACAATAGAGTTCATACTTTTCTTAAACCAAATATATTATTAAAAAAAGGAAATTTTTAACTTATGGGCTGTTTTCCGCCATCTCTAGAGGCGGAGAGTTTCTCGTTTTAGTATATAAGCTATTTTAGATTGTTGCATATAAAAATGTTCGGTTTTCGAATAAAGGCAAAACAAATATATGCTAATGATGAGAGATTTAAAATTCGGTAGAATGAGAGATATGTTAATCAATGAATCGGTTAATCAATTTATTGCATAAAGGGTTTTCCTCTTTAGCAAGGAGAGTTAAATGCATATAAACTCAAGCAAACTGAAATTATATTCATATACATTTTATGCTTTGGCAATATCTTTTCAAATGTCATTTTAGTTGAATATGAAATCCATTTTTGAGTTATTTTATATTACTAGGGGACTCTGCCCCCTTCGCGCAACCCCCTCGCTGCATATCTGTCTTTCCTAAAAATTCTACTTACAAAAATCTCTTTTCTATCCCTGCTATTTTCCGCAGGAATAAAAAGCAGGAATTTTTCTTAGCCCAGGGAATCCAAAAACCAAATTCCTTGATCATGAGCTCGCTTCGCGAGCTTTTTCATGCCAAACTAAAGTTTAAATCGATAGACGGTTTAATTCATCGTATTACGCTTATATTTCTCTATAAATGCACCAAATTTCATATTTTTGTATGTTATAGTTTTTACGGTACGAGGCAGATAAATCGCTGGACTTGCCGATACGAAAAAAAAAGTCCACTTCAGAAGTGCATAAAAAGTAAAATATCTCAAAAACTACATCGAAATTAAAAAAGAGGCTCCGTCCTGCAAAATTTCACTCATGTAGGTACCTATCTGCAGAAATTCGTGGTCTTGCTATTGTTAGTTTATCCAGGACACGAACTTGCAGCTCAAACATTTTGTCTTTGATTTTGACATAAAATATTTCTTAAACTACAATATTTCAAAAAACGATTTATTTCAGCGTATTTCTCAGTTTTTTCTACAAGTATGCCAAATTTCATATTTTTATATGCAATAGTTTTTGCGGTACGAAGCAAAGAATCTCGAATAAAGAGAAATTTGTCAAACAGCGGCGGCGGCAGCAGCGGCTACTTTTTTTTAATATAGAGAGATTTGTGTAAAAATATATTAATTAATGAAATTTCTCATTGTCTTACTAATCTGAGGCGTTTTGAATCAAACTGAAATTACTTCATATACATTTTTATGCTGAGGCAATATATTTCCAAATGTCATTTATCTGTATATGATATCCATTTTTGAGTTACTTTACATTATTTGTGTTAAATATATTAGAAACATACATAGAAGTGATAAAAACAAGAAATAGTCTGAATTTGTTAAAAGGTGAGTACCTAAAACTTTATGTCCATTTATCGCGAAATAGATTTTTTCATGTGACACTTTAAAAGGATATGTAGAACCGACTGTCTGGCCCCGTTCACATTTAAAGCGCCGAGCGTAGTAGTCTAATACTATAGAGTTAGTTGAAAGATATCATCCGGTCCCGAACTTATAAGTCGGGATCTGTTTCTTAGCATGGCGGATGGCACGAAAGTCGGTTTGCTACAAATGTATTTAAAGTTCCTTGTAATGTACATATATGAAATTTTGTGGAATTATTCTGTTTTACTTTTTTTAAATTGTCTTCAAGATTTTTTATTTCGATTAAAACTTTAAAATATTTTCCTCAATACAAAAATCCCCCTTAAAATATTACGTTTCTCTTGTTACTTTTTAAATTATTAAAAATTTTATAAATAAAATTTTATAAGTCCTGAAAACGTATCAACATGAAAACGTTTACTATGGTTCTAATGCTATGCCCAAAAGTGAAAAACATTATGCAAATTGCTCAATTGGTTCAGTAGTTATATCATAAATTAAGCATGTTTAAAAATACAATATTTTATTTTTTAAATGAAATTTTAAATTGTTCGGAAATCTTCACATGTAAAGTAATCTTTATTCAAACTTGCATTCAAGGGGGGGGGGGAGGGGGATCATTGCAACATACATTGTAATGTGATATTTTAAGGATGGTGAATTCTTTAGGACTGCACAACATGTCTGTCGTTTATAAAAATATAATTTGTTTAAAAAAGTTATACCTGAATAATTTAGATAATTTGGCGTGAATTCTTTCTCTAGAACTTTCAAAGGAAAGTTTTAGTGAAATTCGTCATTTTCCAGGAGTTCTTCTTATACATTTTCATTCATGTTTCGATGCAAATTATATTAAATGAAATATATGCAGTTGATAAGACACTTATTTAATACCAATGTAACGATCGAGTTGGCTTTTTCAGAATCTGAACCATGCAAGCTTATCTGCTCTCCAAAATCTCCTCCAAATGAAATCCTGCCGTGGGTGATATCCCGAGTGCCGTCTAGTGTGTTGGATGGCACAAAATGCGGTGACGGGAGGATCTGTTTGGACGAAAAATGCGTGGTACATGTAATTGCTCTGAATGCATAACATTTCTGCTATTTCTGAACATGTAACTAATACTAAATCAACGATTGTTTCCATTTCAGCCAGTTGGAGATGATAACAGCATATGTACAGCCGAGGAAGACATTTGCGGTGTGTGCGGTGGCGATAATAGCACCTGCAAAATGTATAGAAAATCAATCCAAAGTGTCGGTTTTTTACCAGGTAAATATGTTATATTTTTTCGGTTGAGGGAATTACAATCGCAAACGAATAGTTATTACGGAATACAATAAAATGATCAAAATCGGAAAAACAATGTCTAATTTGTTCTAACCACGTCTATACCCCCATACGATACCGCAATAATATATGTGCAGTTGGGGAGGACAAATACGGTGTGTACTGCAGCGATAGCGGCAAGTCACTATAGTCAAAGTATAGTCAAAAGGTTAGTGCAGTTTAATCAAATTATTAAGTTATTAAGTGCTTAAGTTATTAAGTACAGCATAGTCAAAGGATTAATCAATGATGTTCGTGTTGTGAGGTAAATAACGTAGCGCGGTGTCGCCTATAAAGAGGGTGGTATAAAAGAACGCATTGCACAGGGTGTCAAAAGCCTTTCTGGTAGGTCGGACGGTCTGGGTTTCAACAATAACAACAACAGGGTGTCAAAAGCAGAATCATGATCGTCTGTTGCAATTACGCAGCACTTGTCCCCTGCTTTTAGTTTCGTGACCAAATCAGAAATGTTTATCTGTTTACCTACAGTTTAAACTCTATGGTTTAATTTTTCGTTTCGTTATCATTTGTAATGTAGTGAGTGCAAATAGCGGTATTTGAATTCTTATGGAACCAAAACTTGGGGAACTTTTTATCTTTTGGATAAAAATAGAAGCTATTTCCTTTTGTATAAATGCTGTGAATATTATATTTATAAAATCAGATTGAATAAAATTTTATAACGAAGCTTTTCACTGGCTTTTTCGAGAAAAATTAGAATAATTAGAGTAGTAAGCCCAGAGAAGAAGTATATATGTATCTTAATAATAGATCTTAATAATCTTAATAATCTGATTTGATTGATAACTTTCAAAATCCTCAATGGTTGGCAAAACTGGACTTTTTGATATTTTCCAGTTGATAAATGTTACAATTTTTTTTTGAAAAATCGGTATTGTGGGTCTAAATGATTACTTTTAAAGAGCTAGACAAAGTCTTTTGATTGATACTATACTTGACCACGAGAGGGGCTAATGACGTCACGAACAAAAAAAATTGTATCGAGCATTTTGTAACAACAATGATTGAAACTTAAGTCTCGTGACCATAGATAAGCCATAGATAAACGCTTTTATGCATGATTATTTCAAATGTTGTCCTATGCTACCCTGTTACAAAAATATATAAAATTTCGAATCAATTTTGAAGTGTTCGTTCGAATTTACAAACATTCTATCTAGTTCTAGATTTTTTGATAACAAAGCCGTATGTAAAGTTTCATTAAAATCCATTAATATTTGTAGCTGCACATAGACATACAGACGAACATTACTCCAAAAATAGTGGAAACGTGTTCAGGAGGTCTTAAAACATATATGGCATCGAAATCTCGAATATTTGAAAATGTTCGTCAAAACAATACTTTCTTTATATGATATTGCATAGTATGAAAAATAAAAATAAAAAGGATTTTTATACTGAGACAAATTTTATACTGTTAATTAAGGGGATAAAATTCTGTAGCATTTTATGCAATCACTCTGTAAAATATATAGTGTGAATTTATTTATTTCATAACTCATCATTTTTAGGAAACAACGATCTGTTTTTCATACCTGCCGGAGCAACTTCAATATTTGTTGTTAAAAAACAACCGGCAAGAAACTATATAGGTAAGTCTACATAATTCTAAAATGTCATACAATTTATTTCATTTATTGCCATACATAAATTCTGCTCTCATTGTTTATCATGCCTACAATTAAATCTTCAACTTCACAGTTACTTTAATTTTATATTTAATAATTTTATATTACCAATAAGTAATATCGGTAACAGAATTTATTGCTTTCAATCATAATACGTACAATAGTGCTGACATCTAATAGGAATGGCATCTAATCACATATAACTGACAAACCTAAAACTTATAAAGCAAAGTATGCAATTTAATAAAACGACATAATGAACATAAGCAGCAAAACTACATATAACAAAATTAATAAATAAAGTCCGGGTATTTGCAATTTAATGAAGCAAAATGACGAAAATTACCAGCAAAAATGCATATTACAAAAACATAAATAATGCCCGGAAACATATAACGAAACACATATAAATAAATCCTAGAAACATATAACAAAACACATATAAATAAAGCCCGGAAACATATAACGAAACACATATAAATAAATCCTAGAAACATATAACAAAACATATATAAATAAAGCCCGGAAACATATAACGAAACACATATAAACAAAGTTCACATATAACAAAATACATATAAATAAATAACGGAAATTCAAGCAATCAAGAATACTAAAGTATGCAGGCATATAAGCAACATAAAATGTCAAAATAAGAAGCAAAAATAGACATTTAGGTAGTGTTTGAAAAATCAGAACTATACAGAGGTATTTACCCAATTTTACAAAAATACTTATCAAATCACTTATTCTTGATATTACACATAATTCGAAGGTTAAACATTGCCTTCTGTTACGTGGAATAAATTTTAGAATCGAAAATGACCTTTCGGTTTTTGTTAAATGTTACAGGAGCAAATTTAAAATTTATGACAATTGTAAGGATCCAGTTAAATGAAAACTGATTTATCAGTGCTTCACCTTCGAGCATTTTTGCGATGTTTTCTATTTTTACCCAAGTCACTATTTGCTGAAAGAACTCATTTGCATTTTTCGCTCACGATGTAATATTTTCTTCCTGGAACTGATTCAGTTCCGCTAACTGCATCATTTTAATAGCTTCACGGCATTCACTAACGTGTCATTCCTTTTTTCTAGAGAAATAATAATATTTGTCAACTTGGAAAAGTGTGTTCGAAACAAAGGTGAATCGTAACGAATTGAATTTTTAGATATCATTTTTTCAGCAATTCGCATTGAGCTAGAACCTCCTATAAACTTTTAACAATGCAAAAGGGCAACTTATTTGAAAGCGGAAAAAATTCCATATTCCTGTACATGTTTGTGTATACATCACTTTTTTTTTAAGAAAAATGGAATGTTAATATAAATATAAATCGGGTTCAATATAAGCAAAATTTAAGAGAGACAAAGTACAAAGCAGTCTGTTTGTCAAATATGAGATAAAATGGCAAAACAAACCTTGTATGGCTTCTTGACCTAACTTAGTATATGTGTGTGTGTGTGTGTGTGTGTGTGTGTGTGTGTGTGTGTGTGTGTGTGTGTGTGTTAGAAAGATAGAATAATTAGAATAATAACCAATTCCAAGCAATTACGAAAAATTAAAATAATAAAATCACCAAAGCAGTTAAACCACAGCTACTACGCCGAAAAGAGAAATGAACAGCACTGGCTTAATTGAGATTAATTAGACTAAATTCTTCATCAGGTTTGAGCATCTAACCCTAATTAGCCCAAACAAATGCTTGTTTCATATATGGTAATAGTAAGTTACTTTAAATGCCATAAACTCAGATTACAAGCATTAAGAGGGGAAAAATTATTAAGAAATCAAGTATTACCATGAACCATGAGGTGGTAACACTGTATACACGTACGGTGAAGGCGAGCAGTTGTTTGCATTTTCCTGATTTAGAGCCCAATTACAAAAATCTGGACGACGTTGATAATCTGTTGGCTCCTGTCCTTGCACACCATGAATGTTAAGCGGATGCCATTTATTCTGTCTCAGTATTCTCCACAGTGTTGTACGTGGTACGTTCATTTCTGAAGCAGCTGTACGAACACTACTATGTGGACGACTGCTGCAAAAGTAAGCCAAAATAATAATTTCTATATCAGTTGAGTGAAGTCTGGGCCTACTAGTCCACCTACACGATGTAAGCTTCCTCTTTCATGCACTCGTTGCACCAATCGGGAAATAAATCTCCCAGAAGGATGTCGAGAATTGCGAAGAGTACTTTGATATTCTCGTGCAATTTCGTTAACATTGCGATTGCATAAACTGTACAGCATAAGCATTTCAAAAGTTCTTCGTTGCTGTATTGCGACATACTGTCGGCACAAGCTATCTACACTCTCAAAATGTAGCAGAAATGTGAAAAAGGGTCGCAAAAACAACAAGGGAGCAAAAGCAAGGGAAGACTCCAAGGGTGCAAAAACAACTTTCTCGTGTGATGATGCGTCTGTTACAATTGTCTGACGCACCGATCGGAGGCAGATATTTGCATATGCATACATTTCTAAGCTGCTTTAATGTTCATTTTGATTGTGCCATTTCCAAGTTTTATTCTCTAATTAATCATGTAGCATTTTAAGGTATTATTCAGAAAGCATATTTTTGAAAAATTGTAAATAAATCTAAATATAAGAGGCAGATATAATTTGCTTATGATGCATTTCTGCGTTGCGTCGTTTGCAGGGAGGCATTTAGAAACTGAAGACTATCAATAAATTGTAAACAGACACGGAGCCTCCTTCTTTTAAATCTTGAATGATATATAGTTTTCGATATTAGTGGCAATCACATCGATTTCGTGAGCTTGCAATTTTCCAAGACTCAGCATAATATGATGAGCATCATAACTTTTTAAATTATGAAACACTACAGGAATATTACTAGTTTGCCTCTAGTTAAGATTACTAGCATTATGCAGAGCACTTCTGTAGGCTCCAGTCACGTGATTGTGATCACACACACGATCTGTTTTCAGTTCACGACGACACAAATTACGATGAATAGCTCTTTGAAACTCAATTTCATCCTCCTTAGTCATTTGCAGTGACTTAATATAACGTAATTTATTTCCAAGATACTATTTTTCCTTTATCAAGTTTTTGAGGAAATGATTGACAGGGTCAACACCTCGATACACAGTAGCTTATTTCGGACAGTTTCGATCAGGTCGTATGATAACATAAGCATATCCTACAAGGCTCATGAATTGCCAGTCTATGAGTGTAAGATCTACTATTCGAGAGCTTAGTAGTATCCTCCTTAACGATCAGGGCTTCAAAGTCAGCATATATTATGAAAGGGCTAGAATGCTGATACTGTTTGTTCATGAATTTAAGATATTTCTGATCTTCCGATGACATTCTGATACGCTGTGGTGCATGCTCTTTGCAATATTGAGCATGATCTTGTAGAAGATCATCTGTATCGTAACGATGCAAACATCTATAGCACACACATTGAGCTCCATTATACTTAGTTATATGTCCCAGCAAATGTGACATATCCCTAATCAGTGTATAGTGCTGCTTATTTTCATCACGAATCAGCATTAAATTAACGCATTCCTCATCCTCTCGCGTAGATATATGCAAAGGAAAACTTTTCTCATCTTCATAACCATAAACATTAATCCATATATTATTTAGTTTTTCAATCTGAGGAATCTTCACAACTGAGATAGGATATTGAATATCCCCAAGTTGAATTTCACTCTCATAACTTAGATAATGTGTCAGTCGACGAAGTTGATCGTCACGGAATATATTGTATTTGTGTCCTAGTAGACACCACACCAAACATTTCTCGTCTTCATTTCGAGTATTTAGCTAAGCTTTCTTGACAGCAAGTTTTGATGACAAGGCTATATATCGTTATTTGGAAAATTATGACTCTAATAAGCCCGATAAGCACATTATCTATCTTGACGCCAATACCCTATATGGTTGGCTGTGTCTCAACCACTACCCTATGGTGGGTTAGAACGGATAACTATAGAAAATTTGAATGAATCCTGGATAATGAGTCAAAAGGATAGTACTTAAGAGGGGTATATGTGAAGTGGTTCTGTACCCTGATTCCTTACATGATTATCATAATGAGTATCCTCTGGCCCCTGAAAGGGTGAAGATTGAGCAAAAAATGCTTTTCCTATACGCTAAACGACTGGTTCAACAGTTACATCGTGGTCATTTCGTTAGTACTACGAAATTGGTACCCAATCTGCATGATAAAAAGCATTACATTGTTCACTATCGCAAACCTTTAACTATATCTATCACTAGGTGTAAGACTCAAGAAAATTCACAAGGCCTTAAAATTTAATCAGAAACCTTGGTTGCAGAAATATATTGAATTGAATACCGGAAAGAAAAAGTTCGCGGACATTAATTTTGAGAAAGAGTTTATTAATTGTTTAATAACGCTGTATTTGCTAAAACGATGGAAAATCTTCGAAATCGGATGAATATTGAGTTAATGAATTCTTCAAAATAGGTTCAGAAAATGTCCCCAGCGTATAGAGCTAGCAAGATTTTTTGTGAAGACCTGGTGGGTATCGAGCGTGTAAAGAGTTACATTTAAGTGAATTAACCTATATAAGTTGGTTTCGCTATCCTGGAGTTGTCAAAACTACTTATGTACGAGTTCTATTATAAGCATATTAAAAGCCAATATGGTTAAAAAGCTTCACTTCTCTTTACTGATACTGATCCATTGGCTTATGAAATACAAACTCCCGATATCTATGAGCCAGCATCTATGAGTCGATATCTATGAGCCAGCATGAGTATCTCTATGATTTTTCTGACTACCGCAAGGACCATCCTTTCTTCTGTGATGAAAATAAAAACGTATTGGATACTTTAAGGATGAATTGAATTCAACCCCTATTCAAAAGTTCATAGGTCTTATACCTAAGATGATAAGATATACTCTATTCTATAATCTGATGGAGAGAAGAAAAGAGCTTAAGGCGTTCCTACGTATGGGGTAGCACTGAAAATTACACACAGTGATTATAGACAGTGCCTGTTGAGTGTTAGATCTACCATGGAAGAATAGATTAGAATTGATAGCAGCAATCATAAACTATTCAATGTATCAGAACAAGATGGCTTTGTCGCTTATTGATGACAAAAGATATTTACATGAGAATGGTATACTTACGGACATTTTAAAATAAAAAATCTGATGTGGGCAGCACATGACTTTCCCTGCAGACGTTTATATTCACGTTCTCTTTATTTATTTTTAAATTTATTTCACTTTTAATTCAATTTTCGTTCTCATTCGGTAACCGGACTATTATTAAAGGTGGCGTAGAGAAAATACGATAAACTAAAATATCTCGAGAACGGCCAGTCCTTGTGTAATGGGGTTGATCTTTTTCTTTTCGTCGTTAAAAATTACGTATTAAACGGGCATTTAATGGATATATTTGCGTATATCTAGTTCATTAGTTTAGATTTTGACGATTTTAGCGGGCCATTTTGCAAAAAAAAGGCAGGTTATTTTTTTTTCGAATCGTACCAAAATCTAATCAGCACCAGGGTAACCCACAAGTGACTCATCTACCAAATTTTGTGAAATTCGGTTCATTAGTTTTTCAGTTACAGTGGATACAAGCTTTTGCGGGCCATTTCGCAAAAAAAGGCGGGTTCTTTTATCCCGAATCGTACCCAAAACTAATCAACACCAGAGTCGCCCACAAGTGACTTACCTACCAAATTTTATGAAATTCGGTCGATTACTAAGAGTGGATACAAAATCTGCACAGACAGACAGACACACAGACACACAGACAGACAGACACACAGGCACACAGACACACACACAGACGTCACGCTAAAAATAGTTTTTTCGTATTCTAGAGGTCTCGAAACGTGTAGATCCGTCGAAAACTCGAGTTGTGATTTTCGGCATGATTCCAATACTTTCCCTATACATTACCATGTATTGCAGGGAAAGGAAAAATCTGGTGTGAACAGCACATGACTTTCCCTGCAGACTTATATTAATGTTCTCTATAATTTAATTAAATTTATTTCACTTTTAATTCAATTTCTGTTCTCATTCGGTAACCGGGCTTATTTTCAAAGGTGGCGTAGGGAAAGTAAGAAAAACTAAAATATCTCGAGAACGGCTAGTCCTAATGTAATGGGGTTGGTCTTATTCTTTTCTTCGCTAAAAATGACGTATTAAGCAAGCATTTAATGGATATATTTGAGCATACGTAGTTCTTTAGTTTAGATTTGGACGATTTTTGCGGGCCATTCTGCAAAAAAAGGCAGGTTATTTTTTTCTGAATCGTACCAAAATCTAATCAGCACCAGGGTGACTTGTACGTGACTTATCTACCGAATTTTGTGAAATTCGGTCCATTAGTTTTTCAGCTACAGTGGATACAAGCTTTTGCGGGCCATTTCACAAAAAAGGCGGGTTCTTTTATTCCGAATCGTACCCAAAACTAATCAGCACCAGGCCCGCCCACAAGTGACTTAGCTACAAAATTTTGTGAAATTCGGTCCATTAGTTTTTTTAGTTAAAGTGGATACAAAATCTGCACAGACAGACACACAGACAGACACACAGACAGACACACACACAGACGTCACGCTAAAAATGGCTTTTTCGTATTCTAGAGGTCTCGAAACGTGTAGATCCGTCGAAAACTCGAGTTGCGATTTTCGGCATGATTCCAATACTTTCCCTATACATTACCATGTATTGCAGGGAAAGTAAAAATCTGATGTGGGCAGCACATTGCTTTCCCTGCAGACTTATATTCACGTTCTATTTATTTAAATTAAATTTAATTCACTTTTCTTTCTCATTCGTTCTAATTTGAAAACTGGACTTATTTTCAAAAATGGTGTAGGAAAAATACGAAAAACTAAAATATCTCGAGAACGGCTAGTCCTAGTGTAATGGGGTTGGTCTTATTCTTTTCTTCGCTAAATATTACGTATTAAACAAGCATTTAATGGATATATTTGAGCATACGTAGTTCTTAAGTTTAGATTATGATGAATTTTGCGGGCCATTTTGCAAAAAAGGCAGGTTATTTTTTTTCGAATTATACCAAAATCTAATCAGCACCACGGTGGCCTACAAGCGACTTATCCACCAAATTTTGTGAAATTCGGTCCATTAGTTTTTCAGTTAGAGGGGATACAAGCTTTAGCGGTCCATTTCGCAAAAAAAAGGCGGGTTCTTTTAACCCGAGTGGTACCCAAAACTAATCAGCACCAGATTCGTGCACAAGTGACTTACCTACCAAATTTTATGAAATTCGGTCAATTAGTGTTTTAGTTAGAGTGGATACAAAATCTGCACAGACAGACAGACACACAGACAGACACACAGACAGACAGACACACAGACAGACAGACACACAGACACACACACAGACGTCACGCTAAAAATAGTTTTTTCGCATTCTAGAGGTCTCGAAACGTGTAGATCCGTCGAAAACTCGAGTTGCGCTTTTCGGCATGATTCCAATACTTTCCCTATACATTACCATGTATTGCAGGGAAAGTAAAAATCTGATGTGGGCAGCACATGACTTTCCCTGCAGAATTAATTTCATATTTTCTTTATTTTTTTAATAATTCGTTGGATTGAGTTTTATTGCATCAAATAACACTAAATTTTCATTGTTAATTCAATTTTTGTTTTTATTTGGTAATTGGACATTTTCCCGAAATCGGCGCAACAAAAATGCAAGAAATCTCAAATATCTTAAGAACGGTTAGTCCTAAAGTAGAATGGAGTGTGTTATATTCTTTATCCTCGTCAAAAATTGCGTATAAAATAAAAATTCATTTGATATATTTGAGCATATATAGTCTTTTATTTTCTATTTTTCGATTTTTGCGGACCATTTCGTAAAAAAAGGCGGGTTGTTCTTCTCCGATTTGTACCAAAATCTAGTCAGCAGAGTATCCCACAAGTAACTTATCTACCAATTTTTGTGAAATTAGGTCAATTAGTATTTTAGTTAGTGTGGATACATGAAATTTTTGCGGGCCATTTCCGAAAAAAATGCAAGTTGTTCTTTTCCGAATCATACCAAAATCTAATCAGTACCAGGGTCGACCATAAGTGACTTATCTACCAAATTTTATGAAATTTAGTCGATTAGTTGAGTTAGAGTGGAAATATACAATTTTTGCGGGCCATTTCGTAAAAAAGGCAGGTTGTTCTTTTTCGAATCGTATCAAAATCTGATCTGCACCAGGGTTACCTACGAGTGACTTATGTACCAAATTTTGTAAAATTTGATCAATTAGTTTTTCAGTTACATGGGATACAGGCCAATTTTGAGAACCATTTCGCAAGAAAAGTCTGGTTGATTTATTCCGAATAGTACCCAAAACTAATCAGCACCGGAGTCACATACAAATGACTTATCTACCAAATTTTATGAAATTCGGTCCATTAGTTTTTGAGTTAGAGTGGATACATACATTGCACAGACAGACAGATAGACAGACACACACACACACACACAGACAGACGTCACGCTAAAAATAGTTTTTCCCGTATTCTAGAGGTCTCGAAACGTGTAGATCCGTCGAAAACTCGAGTTAACATTTTCGACATGATTCCAATACTTTCCCTATACATTACCATGTATTGCAGGGAAAGTAGAAAGTAAAAATGAATATATGCCAAAATGAAAGCGCTGAAATTGTATTAGATCCATACTACTGTTATTCTGCTTCAACAATTAATTAAACACAGTATATGAGTTAATTGGCTAAACACTATATATGAGTTTGAAAAATATTTGCCAAAATAATACAGACGTAGAAAATGAAATTATCTATAATTCCCGTAATGTTAAAACCCAAAGGCCGTAAATGATATAATTCAGTCAAAAATGCAATACAGTTAGTTTATTTATGAAAAATTTCCCTATATCTATTTTATTTTATTTGAACAGGAAAAAATTAATAAAAAATCGTCTACCGCATAAACACATTTGATTTAATTGCAGTGCTGATCAGCAACATGATATCATTTTCTTCAAATAAATTTACTGAAATCATATATCGTCTGCATGATACTATTTCTATGGAATGTTTGTTTTATGCTATCTCGACAACCCCTGGTCTAGAAACTTCAAACATGCACAAAATTTTTAATGAGGCTATTTCAAATCCACGCGTAAAATTTCATGAAATTCAACCGTTTCCCCTTGATGATGAGTCAAATACACAAACAGACAGATTTTCAATTTTATTTATATGGGTTGGATTTTATATAAATGTAACTTGAATTTAGTTCGCAGTCTCGATGAATTAAATTAATTTCGCAAACTATTTCAAAAGAACCTCAATTTGTTTGCATCCACAGTTCCTTACGCCCAAAGATCTCTTCAAGTACAGGGATGCACACATACCGAGGTTATGAAATACTGTTTCATATAATTGAATTAATGATAGTAAATTATTAATAAACAAATTATTGAATTATTAAATATGGTTATTTGGCGTATCCGTCACAATGATGATGGCAGTCTGATGTGGGCAGCAGGTGACTTTCGCTACAAACTCAAATTTATTTTCTTTTTCTTTCTTTCATATTTTTTTTAATTTCACAAAATAAAAATCTGATATGGGCAGCACATGACTTTCCCTGCAGACTTATATTCACTTCTATTTATCTTAATTAAATGTAATTCACTTTTAATTCAATTTTCATTTTCATTTGGTAACTGGACTTATTTTCAAAGGTGGCGTGGAGAAAATGCGAAAAAACTAAAATATCTCGAGAACGGCTAGTCCTAGTGTAATGGGGTTGGTCTTATTCTTTTCGTCGTTAAACATTACGTATTAAATCAGCATTTAATGGATATATTTGAGTATACCCAGTTTTTTATTTTAGATTTTGGCAATTTTTGCGGGCCATTTTGCAAAAAAAAGGCAGGTTACTTTTTTCTGAATCGTACCAAAATCTAATCAGCACCAGGGTGACCTGTACGTGACTCATCTACCGAATTTTGTGAAATTCGGTCCATTAGTTTTTCAGCTACAGTGGATACAAGCTTTTGCGGGCCTTTTCACAAAAAAGGCGGGTTCTTTTATTCCGAATCGTACCCAAAACTAATCAGCTCCAGCCCCGCCAACAAGTGACTTACCTACAAAATTTTGTGAAATTCGGTCCATTAGTTTTTTAGTTAGAGTGGATACAAAATCTGCACAGACAGACACACAGACAAACACACAGACACACAGACAGACAGACAGACACACACACAGACGTCACGCTAAAAATGGTTTTTTCGTATTCTAGAGGTCTCGAAACGTGTAGATCCGTCGAAAACTCGAGTTGCGATTTTCGGCATGATTCCAATACTTTCCCTATACCATGTATTGCAGGGATTACCATGTATTGCAGGGAAAGTAAAAAATCTGATGTGGGCAGCACATGACTTTCCCTGCAGACTTATATCCATGTTCTCTTTATTTTAATTAAATTTATTTCACTTTTAATTCAATTTTTGTTCTCATTCGGTAACCGGACTTATTTTCAAAGGTGGCGTAGAGAAAATACGAAAAACTAAAATATCTCGAGAACGGCTAGTCCTACTGTAATGGGGTTGGTCTTATTCTTTTCTTCGCTAAAAATTACGTATTAAACAAGCATTTAATGGATATATTTGAGCATACGTAGTTCTCTAGTTTAGATTTGGACGATTTTTGAGGGCCATTCTGCAAAAAAAGGCAGGTTATTTTTTTCTGAATCGTACCAAAATCTAATCAGCACCAGGGTCACCTATACGTGACTCATCTACCGAATTTTGTGAAATTCGGTCCATTAGTTTTTCAGCTACAGTGGATACAAGATTTTGCGGGCCATTTCACAAAAAAAGGCGGGTTCTTTAATTCCGAATCGTACCCAAAACTAATCAGCACCAGCCCCGCCCACAAGTGACTTACCTACAAAATTTTGTGAAATTCGGTCCATTAGTTTTTTAGTTAGAGTGGATACAAAATCTTCACAGACAGACACACAGACACACAGACAGACACACAGACAGACACACAGACAGACACACAGACAGACACACAGACAGACACACAGACAGACACACACACAGACGTCACGCTAAAAATGGGTTTTTCGTATTCTAGAGGTCTCGAAACGTGTAGATCCGTCGAAAACTCGAGTTGTGATTTTGGGCATGATTCCAATACTTTCCCTATACATTACCATGTATTGCAGGGAAAGTAAAAAGAGAAAAGAAAGGTTATAGAGATCGTCGCGGTGCTTTTATACATCGGGTAGTGGTGGGGCAATCTTTAAAAAATTACTTTTTGTAACTAATATTATAATACAGAAATTGTTTATAACTTTGTGGTTGTCGCAGGGCGCATGCGCATCAGGTGGTGACGGGGACAACCGTTAAAAGAATATTATATTTTACTAAAATACCTACATATTTTCAGTAGACTACTATTAAAATGAGAGACAGAAAGGGATACTCTATACCTAACATTATCTTTTTAACTCCGCCCTCTTCTGTGACATCATCCTTTTATCCGTGTATATTCTATAGGACCGTAACTGTGTCGCCTTTCACCAACTTCTAAGGGTCCCCATGCTAAAGTATAGCACTTGAATACTTCCACTGCTGGTGAACTCATTTTATGGCCTCTGAGCGCCCTCATGTTAAAGTATATCACTTTAATACGTCTAGCTGGCGCAGAACTCTGCTTATCCTTCTACTACTATGGTCCTTGATATTTTATAAATTTATGTTTATTATAAATATATCATACAATTTTTTATTTTCGCCTTTGATGTTGTCAAACACTTCATTGTCCTGTATTTAATTTTCTGTTTAAAGTGAGTACATATGCTTAAATTGTTTATACAAAGACAACTGACAATTTAACAGTTTCCATATGTACTCCTTATTTTCAAAATGAATCCGTAGATTTTTTTCACTATCAATTTCTGCATAAAGTTGTTGTTGTTGAAACCCAGATCGTCCGACCTACCAGAAAGGTGTAAGGTAACTGAACTGCATAAAGTTGTGCAATACTTTGAAAAGTTGTTTGGATTTAAATATTGAATTTTGAGTTATGAACATCTCAATATAGGTAGATGGTAATAAGGCACCAGCATATGAATCAGATGTGTAGTGTGTCAACTATTATATCAGAAAAATGTATGAGATCATGATAACTCGGAACTTCTATATCTTGGAGTTTTGATAAGCTGAAAATATTTGCTACTCCCTAGGCAAAATGTATACTTCCAAATAGCTTCGACAACTTTAGGCCTATATGTACAAGCAAGAAAAAAATATGTTTGATGGGGAAAAATGGCATTTCTTACAAATAAGATTAAAGTGTCGAATGCATTTCAATGGGTCACTTCTCAACATTGATCAGTCCCGGTGTATTATTTTTGAAACTGGGCTTTCACAATTTATACACATATACACATATGGGAGGGCAAAAGGGGAAACTTGCACCCGCAAACCCCTGGATGTTGTTCACAGTCACAAAGACAGGAATCAAACTTATCGGTGAATATTTTATTCTGGAGTTTACATTCCCCTGAAAAGTTCTATGATACTCATATACATGAAAAAAAAGATCAATTGTTCTCTCTGATAATAACACTTATTCGATAAAAGTGTATACGACTTCTTTTTAAGATCACATATGTTTCTGAAGATAAGGCAGTTAGAATTGCCAAAACTACATATCTAAATTATTAAATAAGAATTATCTTTAAAGCAAGAAAAATCTGACAATTACTTATTGAAATTCCTATTATTTGATTAGAATTTATTTTTTATTACTTCTAATAAATAATGATGCATACAATTGAAAATATATTTCTTTAAAGTGAAAAATTACAAATTAAATGTATTTTTTTTTCAATGAGTCAACTCTATATCACAGACAACAAATGAAAATACATTGATTTAAAAAAAAGAAATTCATTAAAATGTACCATCGTATGTAAAATGCATTAAACATATATTAGGTTTAAAAAAATTTTGCAGAATTTGTCACAAATAGTCATGTTCCAAGGTATTTTTGTAATATTTGCGATTTACAAAGTTGTTAATACTGTAAAATGTTCGCAGCACTGTTATAATTTACAGTAAAAAATTATATTAAAATAATGCAAAAAAACTTGGCTAACATGCTATTAGCTATCTAAAAATGCAAGTATGTTGTCAAAATTAGACAATTTTATAACATTTAAAGTATGCAGCAAAATGTGTAGTAGAATTTTACAAAAATAATGTAAAATATACAGTGTAAAACGCTATTTACAAATTTTTGAAAAATTTACAGTATTAAACGCTGTAAAAATTACAGCAAATAGTGTAGTTGAATTTTACAGTAGTACTGTAAAATTTACAGCAAAAGTCCTGGCGCCAGAATTGCCAGGATTTTTACTATATATATATATATATATATATATATATATATATATATATATATATATATATATATATATATATATATATATATATATATATATATATATGTATATGAATATATAATAACCTCGAAGACCTTTTTCAAATTTGTATTTAGATTTGTTAACGCATTTTTAAAGTCTAAAATCAACTAATATATAGCTACCAAAACAATCTGACAGCTACTGTGACGATCTAAGAGCTTCCAGGCCACCAGTTACCGATATGATCTAATAACTACGGTCACCATCTACTACCACTTTCCTCTCCTAGTAGTTTTAAATCTTATTATTATTTTTTTTTTTTGTGGGTGGCTTACGTGAAAATTTGGCGACGAATTTGAAGAAAATTGAATTGTTTTCTCTGTGAATGTATTATTTTAGTGACTCGCGTTTATTTACGACTCGTTCAACGCCGGGTAATGGGGAAATATCGTACATAAGTCAAACGCGTCTTAAAATACCGCTTAAAAGAACATCAACATTGTGTGGAAACCCAGAAATCAATAATACATCTAACACTAATCATATTTGGATGACTAGTCACCGCTTTGATTTCTCTTCTGCCTCCATTAGTCAATAGTGCTCTTCAGCTTATTATTTGGATTTGTTTGAATATTTTCCTATTAATGAAACTTTCAGTAATGGAAGAGTTACCGATTTGATAATGACTCCATATTTCTCTAAGGTATGCCATGACCACGTTTAAATTTGTTTCTTTGAGTTCATATCCTCCGTCTTTTTAACACTTTACAACAAAGTTGAAAAGTGTTTATGACTTTGTTCATTCTGTCTGTCTGTCCGTTAGCACGATAACTGCCGTAAAAATGACTTAATCAAAATGAAATTTTAGTATGTTGTTCAGACGGTCTGTAGGACCTATGGGAATATAAATGAATAATATCACCCAATTAGTTTTGGATTGAACCCGGGTTGAAAAAATGAAATACATTGAGCCCTATGGGACCTAATTTTTCAAACATTTAAGCGGATTTAAAATTCACAAATTGCTTCGAAAATTTTAGGTAATATTCAAATTGTTCCATAAAATATATAAAAAAAAATTCAGCGAAATATATTCAGAAGTTTTTTAAATAAAAATTAAAATAATAATTACACCTCTAATATAAAGCGATCACGTGACTATGATACGAAAAGATCACATGACCCACTTCAAAATGATATATGGCATCCATCTTGTCTCAAAATCATGATTTTTTAAGTTTTTTTTAATTCATATTGAGTGTTGTATCCGTCCTAAAACCACTTTATTTTTGCTTAAATTCTGTGCATCTACATACTGAAACAACGCAATTGCAATATATTTGAGTTTAAATCATCATCCAAATTTGATTATTTCTACAACGAAGCCTATTTTTCACTTATGTAAAATGTAAACAGCAAAATATGTAGAATGAGTTGTATTAGAATTGCTGCATTTCTTTAACACAAAATTATTTAGCCCATGGAGTATGCATACTGATATGAATGAAATTCATTGATTTTACAAAGAGAAGGACGATTTTTTTTCGATAAAGTTTTAAGCATAGAGTTTAATTACTTGTAGCTCTATGGTCTGAATTTTTAAATAAAATAAATTATTATAGTGATGAATAAAATGAATGGGAAAATGTTATGAATGAAATGCTGTTTTTATAGAGAGATCCAGGCGTGTTATTTTTTCTATGACATCATTTGAATGAATTTCAGTCGTTTCGATGAAGTTTTCAAATATAATAAATTATCGTAGTATTATCATAGTTTTAAAAATATTACCGAGGAATGTATCGCATTTTAGAGATGTTTAAACCAGGCAATTTATATTACAATGCCGTCATTTGAATGAAGTTCATTTTTTTAATCAAGGTTTAGGTTTTCAAATATAATAAATTAATGTAGTATTGTGATAAGTTTTAAAATATTACCGAGGAATGTATTGCATTTTAGACTTTTTTAAATAAAATTGCACTGAAGTTGGAAAGTGTTTCATAATCAATGCTTTAAGCATGATTGATCTTTCTTGTTTTTTCTTGTTTGAGTCCTATGCTCATATATCATTGTTTCCTAGCATGCTAGGTAGAAGCTTTCCAAGCATGCGATTAGACTACTGCTTAGCCTTATTGGAGATGCTTAAGATACTATCTACAAGAGACAATCATGGATCAAAGCAATCAAGACTTAAAAATATTTGTGTGTTGTAAATGTATTATAATTTTTTTACCAAATGAAGATAATTTTTTTCAAGAATAAAAAAGGATGCAACTTTTATAAGCCCATTTTTGAGTTCAACATAAAATGTACATAGAAACATCATTCATCACATGACAAACAGAATCCGGGTAAACCAATGTAATATATATATTTACTCAATCTTACCTTTAAGCAACATGTAATAACCCTGTATGAATCTTATTGTAGAAAAGGAAAATAGATCTCCCTTCGAGATATCGTCTTCATAAATCTCAGAAGAAACTCGTCCGTTGAAAATCTTTTATCATGTATGACAAATGTGTATGACAAATAAGTTCTTCGAGCATTTACTAAAAATGGTGCATTGATAATAGGTTAAGACTCATTAAATATTATCACTAATTCGTGATCAACGTATGGAAGCAGTTAGCTACGCAATGAATTTCAGATGAATTACAATGGACCTAACTTGACTTTGAGTAGCAAAGTAAAATTTGCTTTTATTTTTATAAAAGCTTGTTTTCTTATAATTTCCCTTTTTCCCTGCAGCCATCCGAAATGTGGAAGGGACATTTTACTTTTATGGCAATTCGTCTCACCAGCGTGTGGATTTTGCAGGAACAACATTTCAGTATCATTGGATCAGTTATGACCCGCAATTGGAACCGGACTTCCTTTCCGCGGATGGGCCAACTACAAAGGATGTCTATATTGCAGTATGTATATCATATTTCTAATCTGTACGCGCTAAGCATAAATCCGGAAAAGTCTCTTCTTGCTAGAACAAGAGTTTCATCTGCGCTCCTGTGGCGGCTATTCAGGGACAGTTGGTGAAGATACACATTACCGATTGAAATTGAAATGAATAAAATTAATTTCCACAATATACAATGTGCATTTTACTATTAAACACGTAGTAGAATATGAAGGCAACATTTTAATTTTTAGTGTAGCAAGAATTTCTGCATTCCAAGCCCTTTTAATGCGAATCTATTAGAAGGTGAAATTCTGATCATAAAATCTTTCAATTGATTGACTATTTGGCGACTTTTCCATATTATCCTTAGGAAAAAACAAGAAATTATAGAATTTTTGTTTTATTAATGATATTTTGTGTAATTTACAAGCATCATTTTTTCGTTCACAAGATGAAGTTAAAGGCATATTTTAATATGTGGGTATTGCCAGATTGGAGAATTTTGGTGGCCTTGAGAAAACAATATTTTGGGGCTATCTTTCTTAAACAATTCAGTAATTTTAATTAACAAAAACACAAATTGTGCCTTAATAATAATTTACATTAAGAAATAAATATCGTTAATTAAAAATAAATTCAATTATTATAAAAATATAATTTTGTGGGAGGTTTCTTTGAAAATAACAAAAGTTAAAAAAAAATGACAATGAAAAACAAAAATGAATAATCGAACAAATTATTTTTATGTTTTTTCTGTAGAATTTTACTTGTTTTAGAAACCAAGAGCCGCCAGTGCGCGCTGTAGAGTAATATAACAATACTATATGACAAATGCTTCAGAAAAAAAGATTAAGGAAGTTTTGAAATCTATTGCTTCATAGTCAATTAAGGGTTCGTTCGTGTTTTAATCTATTTTTCAAATTCTGTATATTCAACTATGATATAACATAACTTTTTTAATTGTTAATCCTTTATTTTACCCTTTATTGTATTGGTTAGTTTTATCCTTCATGGCGGTCTTTCCAATTTGACATTATAGACACATATTGCTAGTATTAGATAAAATCTCATTCTATTACGTCATTTAGTGTTTATAATAAACGTAAGACACAAAATTATGTTCTTGTGAAGCAAATGACAAAAATAAGATAAACGTTTCTTCTCTTATGCCCTTATTATATTTTAATAGTTTTCCTTTAAGGCAATTTTTATTCTCTTTTAAATATTGACAATCAAACCGTCATATATTTCCACGTGGTATATTAAAAATGGTGAATTTATTTTCATATAATTTGTGGAACCAAGCATTCGAATGGCAATAGTCATAATTCTGCCTCAAGCAGTTGATGATTTCTTGGGATGGGGTCGAAAGACTTCCTTGGGTCTAACCATTGAGAAGTACTTCTGATAAGGCATTTTGGATATAATCCAGAGCTTCTATGCGTTCGCCTCCACCAATAGCCACATCTCCATGGGGGACCTGAATGACGACCATTCCTATGCATTCGCCTCCGCTAATAGCCACATCTCTATGGAGGACCTGAATGACGAGCACTCCTATACATTCGCCTCCGCTAATAGGTCCGCCATGTCTCCGTGGGGGACCAGGATGACGACCTGTAGCGCAGTAAAATACAAAACTTTATTAAGTCTTCTTGCCCTTGATTATATTTTGTCCTCAACTGAACAGTCAAAGGAATTTGAAAATATTTGAAATTCGTATCAACATAAAACCGTAAATATTACTGGTCGGCATCAAAATCCTTTCGTAAATAATAATTTTTATAGATTTTCCTTGGGAAAATTTCCAAACTCGATTGGGATAATAAATAACATGTTTATATCACACAAAATTTGAATGATACTAGTTATTACCCCAGTTGAATTAGTATAACTGTGTTTCAACATTTACTTCCTTATACTTGTAAAAGAAAGTAACTTCCTTATACTTGTAAAAGAAAGTAACGTCCTTATACTTGTAAAAGAAAATAACTTCCTTATACTTGTAAAAGAAAATAACGTCCTTACACTTGTAGAGAAAGTATTGTTTAAAATTTTAGAATTCGAGATTTTAACGGATAAACAAGTTTAAAGACCTCTTGAATACATTTCAAATACTTTTAAAAAAATATACGTGTGTGTATGTCAATAAGATAGCTGAAAAACGAATTCACTCTCCTCTTGTGTGTGTTTGAACCAAAATGTGTGTGTTTGAACATTATATGAACTATATAGAAATTTTAGACTTTCTCATAATCAGATCTCGCTAATTTCTTAAAATTAGATATCGAATTTTTTTGATTTTCATAGTATTATTTCCTATGACAAAAAATGACAATTCCTGGGATAATGATTATAAATATATGGAAGAAATTGATGATTTGAACTACGCTATGAATTCTAATGGCATTAAAATAGTTCATATTGTCACATAGGAGCCAAAATTCAACCATCGGAGCCACAATTTAAATAATCGAACTTTTAATTAATTTTTACAAAATATTTTAAAATAATAACTTACGAACTTAAGGTATATTTTTCGTATATTCGGATGCTTATTATAATTCAGTAGACTTATGTACTAATATAGAATATGAATGAAAAGAAAATCGAGTGGAAGATCAATTATCAGATATTTTATACTCTGATGTACTCTGATAGTGATTGTAATGCAAGTAGATCTAACAGTATAGAATATGAATGCATGAAAAAGTCATCCAAGTGAAATAAGTCAAAATAAATGCATGAAAAGTGAATTCTCACACATCAGATATCTTATATAGTACTAGAATGAATTAACCACCGTTGCACAAGTCCTAGAAAAAAGCGTACTATGTAAATAATTTTCCTATGGATTCAGGATAATGAATTTATAAAAGTTACGATTATTGCAATGAAATTGTGATTTGTAACTTCAAACGTATTGAGGACATGTAGTTACTAAATCCGTCATAAAAACTTGTGCTATATTTGATAAATTTCGCACCGAGAACAATATTGGTCGAACTTAGAGATTTCACCAAATTGTTTAAGTCAGACAAGCAACATTTTATAAGTTCAGAAGAGAATATTTTTATATGCAACGCTATTTTCATTCTGCTGCTAAACAACAATTATAATCAAATCAATATACAAGAATGACCAATTTCTTTCAGTTCTTTTACGAAAATAAAAACGAAAGTTTTAAATAATACATAAAAGCAATACTTCTTTATTTATAAAGGAAGATGTCTATGTGTCTGTACATACAGTCTGTAACAAGAAATCTGTGTATTATACGGCCATGAAACTCGGTAGACAGGTACTTCAATTCCCGGATAGGTGCATTTCGGTGGGGTTTTTTTATTTCGAAATAGTTTTTTAGTTATTTTACATTTTATCTCGATTCACAACAATTTTTGCCAATATTCGCACAAATTTATCCCTTAATGACCTAAAATATTATCGCAGAGTTTCCATCTTGACACCATCAGAAAAATTTTAAAAAATTCTCTGAAACGAACTGTGAACGGAACCCATACGATTATTATACGATTTTTAGGGAATTTTTTAAAATATATACTTTCGTACATTTTAAACTTCTCCGATTTTCACATTGAGATATACAGAAATTGACTTGCCATCCACCGTTAATTTTTTTAGCACTTGCATACATTATTACAGATTACTCCAGAAAAGAATAATTTCATAAACACATCAATTGCTTAATTATAATTATTTTATCCGAGGCTTATCTTTAATTTTATCGAGCCGCTAGCGGAGCCCCGCTTTCCCCACGCAACCTGCTCGTTTCTGCAGCTGTCGTACTTATTGAAGCCTTTTCGTGATAGCCTGTCTTTATTGATTCCTGTGCAATCCTCGCTGAAGTTTAGACTAGACGTGCATTTAGATATGATTCCGTATCATTCACATTTTTCTTCGCGTTTTCATGATAGATCAAAATGGGTTTCGGTGTTCGAATTACTTATTACTGGACTCTTATTTAGGACACGGGCAATGACGGGCAATTCATTCTAGTTTATAATAAATTAATTATGTTATGCTATATCTAATCGCTGACACATCGTTTATCTCTTTTCTAGTTGTTACATACTGGAGATGATAATCCTGGAATTAGATACAGATACACTGTTCAAGTGGCCAATAGAACAACGTTACAGAATACCTATATCTGGGTAATGGAGGACTTGGGGAAATGCTCTGAGACCTGCGGAGGAGGTATTTTTAAATATTTTACAGACACAATTTCGGATATACAGATTTGAAAAAAAATATTGGTTTCTGATCATTTTGAAAGGAACTATAAACTACACTATTTCGCAGCAACGAGAAATAAGATTCGCAAGATAAATGCGTGCTTTGGAGGTATTTTCAAGAGATACTACGATAGACGCCGAACATGCGCTGTAACTAAAGGTTGTATAATGATAATAGTCAAACGTTAATGAAAGATGAATAATAATCCAAGGCAGACGATTTATTTACACTTTACAACAAAGTTAAAAAGTGTTTATGACTTTGTTAACACTTTACAACAAAGTTGAAAAGTGTTTATGACTTTGTTCATTCTGTCTGTCTGTCTGTCTGTCTGTCTGTCTGTCCGTTAGCACGATAACTGCCGTAAAAATGACTTAATCAAAATGAAATTTTAGTATGTTGTTCAGACGGTCTGTAAAACCTATGGGAATATAAATGAATAATATCACCCAATTAGTTTTGGATTGAACCCGGGTCGAAAAAATGAAATACATTGAACCCTATGGGACCTAATTTTTCAAACATTTTTTAAGCGGATTTAAAATTCACAAATTGCTTTGAAAATTTTAGGTAATATTCAAATTATTCCATAAAATATATAAAAAAAAATTCAGCGAATTATATTCAGTAGTTTTTTAAATAAAAATAAAAATAATAATTACACCTCTTATATGAAGCGATCACGTGACCATGATATGAAACGATCACATGACCCACTTCAAAATGATATATGGCATCCATCTTGTTTCAAAATCGTGATTTTTTTAAGTTCTTTTTAATTCATAATGAGTGTTGTATCCGCCCTAAAACTACTTTATTTTTGCTTAAACTCTGTGCATCTACATACTGAAACAACGCAATGACAATATATTTGAGTTTAAATGCTCATCTAAATTTGATTATTTCTACAACTAAGCCTATTTTTCACCTATGTAAAATGTAAACAGCAAAATATATAGAATGAGTTGTATTAGAATTCCTGTATTTTTTTAACACAAAATAATTTAGTCCATGGAGTCTGCATGGCTGATATGAATGAAATATTAATTGATTTCATAAAGAGAAGGACGATTTTTTTCGATGAAGTTTCAAGCATGGAGTTTAATTTTTTGTAGCTCCATGGTCTTAAACAAAATGTTTAAATAAAATAAATTATTATAGTATTGTGATGAATGAAATGAATGGGAGAAAGTTATGAATGAAATCCTGTTTTTATAGAGAGATCCAGGCGTGTTATTTTTTCTATGACGTCATTTGAATTAATTTCAATTGTTTTCGATGAAGTTTTCAAATATAATAAATTATCGTAGTATTATGATAATTCTAAAACTATTACCGAAGAATGTATAGCATTTTAGAGATGTTTAAACCAGGCAAATTATATTTCAATGCCGTCATTTGAATGAAGTTCATTTTTTTCGATGAAGGTTTAAGTTTTCAAATATAATAAATTAATGCAGTATTGTGATAAGTTTCAAAATATTACCGAAGAATGTATTGCATTTTAGACTTGTTTAAATAAAATTGCATTGAAGTTGGAAAGTGTTTCATAATCAATGCTTTAAGCATGATTGATCTTTTTTGTTTTGTAAACCTGCTATGCACCAATTGCATTTTACCGCATATCGTTATTACATAACGTATGTTTATTGTTTATGTACACATTCAAATTACATGTTGCGAATTGCATTCAGAACTTGTAAACCAATCTTTCCTTAATTCATAAGATATTAATTTATCTTCTAATCTGATTTCTTATTTTTTACGCGAATTTACTTTTTAATCTGCTTTCATATTTTTTACTTTCTGCTGCAGGAAGTAAGGTTAGCCATCTAGTTTTGTTGAACTCTAGTACTTGTTGATACTCAAAAGAAATATAATTGTAATAGTATTCAAATTCCTCCACACGTACAACATATATATATATAATATATATATATCACATATATATATATATAAATGTGAATATTGTTTTACTATTATGGTTGCAATGTCAACAGGAAGAAGACCACCAGCCGGGGGCAATGTGTTGTTAACAGTATGTGTTGCACACAATAAATTCATATTCAAATCCACTTTTAACATTAAAAACCATTATTTGACCCTTTTCATGCTCCTCTACCGAAATTCATATTAGTGTTATCGACAAAAATCTCCACCAGTTCTTCCGATAAATCATGGGCACATAACAGATCTAAAATATAACTAGACACAAGGTCTGATTTTCCCTCTACAAATATTTGTAATTTTCAGAAATTTTATAGAAACCCATAATCGCAGAATCTTGGTGGGATAGGAAATACTTTCATATTTGCATGATTGAAACAATTATAGTAAATGAACAAATATGAAGCTTTCTCTAAATCTTATTTTATTTGTTCCAATTCCCAAGATGCAAAATCTTTTTAACGGTGATTTCGCACTTTGTTCCTGCATAAGAATATACTGGATAATAATTCTTTTGATCAGTTCAGAAACGCAGTCCATATCTCGAATGCTCTGGTTATGCCTAGCATTGAGGTATAAAAACAATTTCTTCAGTAACGGCAATCTTTACAGACATATCTTTTAAAGTACGTGCCTTTAACTCAGATGGAGTTTGTCAAGCTACTGCCCTGATCGGGTGCATTACAACGTAATAAGCCTTGGTTAGGGCTCTACTGTAAAGGACTTATTGACTTTTGTTGCGGGCTTACATTGATATGTCAAGCAAAAGTGACCTAACTCTAAACTTTGTTAGTAAAGGACATCAAAAGGACCTCGCAGCCAGGAGCAATAAAGTATAGATACAAGAAGTTAAATTATCCACATTTATTGTGTACTCACTCAAATTACGGCAGCTGGCTGCGTAACTAAATAGACAACTACCAAACAACCAGTATTGCACATGTCCATTAGGTAGTACAGCAGATCATTAATGCACTTTTACGGGCATGGTGATATTCTATAATTAAGTAATCAGTGGAAGAGCTATAAATCGTCGTTGCTCACCCAATTCCTTGGACCTATTAATTTTGTATTGGCCAATCAGGGATACTAAACCCTTATTATCATAGTGACATAAACTACGGTGACGGCAAAAGGGAACTTAGTAAACATAACTTAACTGCAGAGCTTCGCGGGCGCATATTTTTACTTAATTTATTTGAAAAAAAAGTGGTTGCTAAAGAAAGAACCACCAACTGCGTAAAATGGGGAAAAATAAACTTTTCTTTACGCATAAAGAATAATTTCTTATATTTGTAGAATAGTATTACGTTCACATTATTGATATCAGTATTTTTGGTCCGGTTTCGGGCATAACTCTTTTCAGAAAAAAATAGCCAATAACTACGATGGCAGAAAAAAAAATGGGAACCACAATTTAGCAATCAATCGCAAGAAATCAACGAAATTATTTGCATTGCTCAGATAGCATCACTGCACCGGCATCCGTAAATTCGGGTTTCTTGCAGCCTGACCATCTACGTACCAGCTTTTTGAGCCTGGCATTGATGCTGACTGTTTCGGTAAGTAAAGGCTCCAAAATTGTGCCTCCTAAGGAAGTAATTGCTCTGCAGCACATAAATAGTTCTAATGCTCTTCATAAAATCTTAAAATTTGAATAATACGAGTTCTAATTCTGTCAGTTATTGACACTTCTAAATAGTTTTAGTTTTTCTCAACAAATATTTACGCGTGAACTTATAAGATATCGAAGGAATTATACGTGAAAAGTATAGCAGGAAATTGACCAAATAATTTGCCCAATATTTTTTTTTCGTGAACGCATTTAGATTCGAACTATGGCCCTTTTCTAAATCCATTTATCTCCAGCGTGTTTTGTGGAATATACTGATTTAGTTTTTCAGAATTTTATTTTTAAGCAAAAGAAAACTTTCATATATTTACCACTGCTGCTCGAAAACCGCTGCCACTAGGCCGGGTGTCCCTGCTCTGTCGCAACGGTTTGGATCCTTCCCACCTTCGAGTGGGGCAGAATTCTTTTAAGAGGTTCTAGTCTAGTTCATTTGATAATTTAAAAATTGCAATAATGTCCAGGAGAAAAGTAAACACTGAACATTGATATAAAATTTAATTGAATGAATAAATTTCGTGATCGTTTTCTCACTTTGATTTAGTTTAAGATTTTTTTTTTTTACCTTTTACCTTCAGCAAAAGTAAAAAAAAAATTGTTTGGGATAGTTTTATCAAAATTTATTTATATTTGTCTATGTTCTTCACTGCTATCTGAAGTATGCTGCTTATGCTGTTTTCTGAAATTATCTGCAGAATGCAATTAAAACAAAAATGTTAGCTAAAACAACACTGAATTTTTTACAATGCCATTAAGAATTGTTTTGTATTTTCAATGCTTTTATTTAATTTAATTTAAAGTAGTTTTGCATAATCAATGATTTCCTTTAATTTGGCATAGGAATCGTACATAAATTGACATTAATTTTCTTTTGTACTTCTAGGAGTGCAGAACAGGTTAGTGCAATGTATTCACGAGATAAAAAAGATCGTAGTCCATAAAAGATTGTGTGATTTCCGGACAATGCCGGACGTTAAAATCACGTGCAATAACGAACCCTGTCCAAGGTAATTCAATTTATTATTTATGTATTATTTAAAAATATAAATTTATCGTATTTACTATGCTTTATTAGTAAATTTAGCATTGATAAACTAAAGTAACATAAATTTTGTTTCGTTTTTAACACTTTACAACAAAGTTGAAAAGGCGAAAATTTGGCGAAATTTTTGGCGACGAATTTGGCGAGATATCGACAACTTGGCGACTTTTTTAAATCTTGCGAAATTGACGAAAATATTGCCAAATCGATCAAAATGACTCCAAATTGATAAAAATGACGCCAAATCAATGAAATTAATTGATTTTTGAAAGGGAATAGTATTGTAATGATGTTTCGATAGCGTTTATCTGTTAAGTCCAACCATCCCACTTGGCGACAAATTTGGTAACTTTTTAAAATGTCGCCAAATTTATCAAATGTGGCCAAATCGGTAAAAATGTTGCCAAATTGATAAGTATGACGCCAAATCAATGAAATCATTTCTGTTTTGAAAGGGGATAATATTGTAATGATGTTTCGGAAACATTTATCTGTCAGTCCAATCATCCCACTTGGCGACAAATTTGGCGAGTTTTAAAATGTCGACAAATTTATCAAAATATCGCTAAATTGACGAAAATGTCGCCAAATTGATAAATATGGCGCAAAATTAATGAAATTAATTGTGTTTTGAAAGGGGATAGTATTGTAATAATATTTCATTAGCGTTTGCCTGTCAGTCAAACCGTCCCAATTCACGACAAATTTGGCGAAATTTTAAAATGTCGCCAAATTGATTAAAAATTCGTCAAATTAACAATATTGGCAATTCGATAAAAATGTCGCCAATTTGATAAAAATGACGCCAAATCAATAAATTTATAAATTAATTGTGTTTTGAAAGGGGATAGTATTGTAATGATTTTTCAACAGCGTTTGTCTGTCAGTCCAACTGTCTCACTTGGCGACAATTTTGGCGAGTTTTTTTAAATGTCTTAAAATTGAACAAAATATCACAAGAATTAACGAAAATGTGACCAAATTGATGAAAATTCAATATCTTGGAAAGAATATAAGAATCTACTATTGTGGTTCACAAATAAAAAAAACTTAAAAGTTGGGATTTTAAATATATTAATTAATTTAGTAAGACTGACATGGCCGTTAAATCGTATAAGTGGAACTCATTATTATTAAACATTGCGTTGTTTGCCGCTATAAAAATACACCAATTATTTTCTTTAGAGTGAGTTCTGTAAATGAATATTAATTAACACAATACTCTTCATTAATTGCACTATTTTAATTTTAACAATAAATCATTTAGTAACATAAAATAAAATTACTTAGTTACAATAATTATTCCTCTTGTTCGCGCAGAAGAAAGACAATGTGAGACCATTAGTTAAAAATGCCTAAAGTGTATTTAAGACCTGCAATATGATTTGAGAAACACATACCTTCAAGGTTATCTTGGAATTGGTCAACAGCACGTACTTAATGTAGCTCGTTTTACTGGAATTAACTCTTTAATTCGCATACACGTAATTCGCTGATCATATTGTACTGCTGGATAGGTGTTAATATCGAACACTTCTGGAATCACCCACTTGAATTGAACATAAATTAAGTAATAAACCAAAATTAATTATAGCCTAATGAAGTAGATATCTTTAGCAATTACTGGGCAGTTTTACGTGGTCTATATACTTCTTTATTGTGTATCTGGAGTAAATACGGCCATTACATCCTGACAGTCACCAAATTGATAAAAATGACGCAAAATGGGAGACAATATTTTGCAAATTTTTAATTCCGTCATATGACAGGCATACCTTCTAGTGTATAAAGGTGAACGGTACTGTGTTTTCATCGTTGAATTGTACATTTGGCAATTTTCCGGCTGACAACATGTAAAATTATTTCACAGCACCCAATTAACTTATATTGCTCGCAACTCTAAATAAACAATTACCAATATTGATAGCGTCCTCAATAAGCGATACAGTACATATATTAAAATATTTTAATAATTAATTCATCAATTAGGCTTCATTTTCATTAATTTAGCGTCATTTTTGCAATTTTTATGATATTTTTATCAATCTGGGGCGTAATATCGTCAAGTTCGCGATACTTTTCTAAATTATTCACCAAGTTCCCCAAATGTATCACCAAGTGTTACAAACAAGCGGAGTAAAGACCATTTCTTATATACTAGAAAGTATACCCGTCATATGACGGAAATCAAAATTTACGAAACATTAATTCCCATTTGACGTCATTTTTAACACTTTGACGAAATTTTTGTTACTTTGGCAACATTTAAAATAGTCGCTAAGTTTGCAACGTCTCGCTAAATTTTACGCCAAGCGTTACGGACGAAGAAATGTCTTATTGTTATAATCTACTCTTATGCTCTTTCCAAGATGTTGAACTTTCATCAATTAGTCGCCGTTTTCTTTGATTTAGCGTCATTTTTATCAATTTGGCGATATATTCGTTAATTTAGCAACATTTAAAAAAGTCGCCAAGTTGGCGACATTCCTACAAATTCGTCATCAAATTCTCGCCACGCGTTATGGACGGAGAAATAAGTCATTCATATAGCAGATAAATGACTATTGGCGTTCAAATGTAAAAGTATTACCCAAAGTAACTTTTCTCATTAATGGAACGAGCTAGATCCACGAGAATAATATCACCCAATTTATCGCATGATATTACATATAAAAAGTAAACATATTTCACAGTAGTTAATATCTTTATTTAATTTATGTAATTTTTGATAAATTTATTTGAAAAATGTGCAATATCTCGAGAACGATTCATGAGAGCGTTCTAAACTGTGTGTTACATAAGAAATGACTATTTGCATAACTTTATTAAAAGTTTTTATTTTTTGATGATTGTTTCAAAATTGCACTCTAAAATTTAGGGCAGTTCTGAACATTCGATTACGCTTAAAAACAATAGGCTTCCAGTATTCACGAATTGTAATTTTTGTGCCAAATTTCATTCAAATCACTCCATTCGTTCGTGAGATATCGTCTCCACAGATTCACTAACACACACAGAGAGCGAGAGACAGACATCATTTCAAAAATGTTTGATTCGTGTTCTAGGGTGCTCGAAACGTGTAGAACAGTCGAACACTTAAATTAGAGTTTTCGCCGCCTTTCACAATACTTTCCTTATACATTATACTATGTATATAAAGAAAGTAAAAAGCATTTAAATACTCAACTAATTTCTTAATAACCAATGTTATTCTGAAAACATTGATTAAAGTCATTTCATAAAACAGCTACTACTATTCTCAAAACATTGACAAAAATCACTATAATGTACACTGGCCTCCAAAAGTTAAGCACGTACGGTTAAATCAACAAAAATGAAAAAGTAAAGCTTTGATTAACTCAAAATTTTACATGAAGGTAGCAAATGTGTTTATGCATAAAAGAAAATAAAAATTATGTACAAAGATGAAAAAAATAGTTTCTTTTCGTAAGTTATATGATGACATTACATTTGGGTCATTAATAAAATTATGTTTAAAGGCAAACAAACAAAACAAGACTTACATTAATATGGTATATGACCACCCCGGACCTTCTCACAAACATTACAACGATTCTCCATGCTTTCAATGTGGTGATCAACCATCGCATATGAGAATAATGGCCATTCCTTCAATAGGGCAGTTTCCAACTCTCTGAGACTGGCTGGAGGAGGTAAACGTGTAGAGACAGCACGCCAGAGGACATCCCAAAGGTTCTCAATGGGATTAAGGTCGTGAGAAAACGCCGACCACTCCATACGAGAAATGCCCTCACTTTCCAGGTATTCGTCAACGATGTTAGCTCTATGGGGACGGGCATTATCGTCCATAAGGAGGAAATCAGAACCAACTGCTGCAGCGTAGAGTCTCGCAATGGGGTTTGGGACTTCCTCCCGATACCGCGCAGCCGTCACAGAACCGTCTTTAAAGATGTGCAGCTCTGTGCGATATCCCATTGAAATTCCAGCCCACACCATGACTCTGCCACCTCTGAATGCGTGATATTCGATGAAGTTCTTAGCCTGATTACGTGTACCATGTTCTCTCTAGACCCTTACATGCTTAGCATCTTATTCCAGGGCAAATCTGGACTCGTCCGGTTCACCAATCTGAGACAGTCCAATTGGCATGTTGACGACACCACTTTAGACTTGCCCCTCTGGCTTGAACACAAAAACGTGGTACTCGGGCGTACAGACCCTTCACGTGGTGACTCCGGAGCACAGTACTGGCAGATATTATCAAGTGCCGCTGCAACCATGGATGTAACAGTTGTTAAGGTCGCTCGTCGATTCCGCGTGGCTACTATAGAAATATACCGATCATCAGAGGGGTGGTAACCCTTGGACGACCGGGCGCAGGTCTCTGGACAACTGTTTAACTTGTTTGGAGTTATTTCCTTTATCGAGAAATGATCAGCGCCAAATAAAATAGCAATATCTATGATTGAAAGTCCTGCTTCAATGCGTCCGAGAGCATGCCAGCGCTCACTATCTGTCATTCGTCTTCTTTTAGCCATAGAAACACGAATATCATCAAAAATAATCCTACAAAAGTTATAAACACTTCCTATCAGCATTTACACTCATGTCCAAAAGTTAATCCTAATTCGTAAAATGCAAAAAATTCGGAATTATTATGGATATAATGGTTCACAATCAGTTGTTGAGAATCGTGGGACGAAGATAAGTCATTGTGCATATGCAAAACAGCTCAGTCGACTTCGACATGCTCAAAGCACCGGTTCACGTGGGAACGAGTATAAACGGCCTCGAGCGGCATGGCCAGTTAAGGCAGAATTTCGCAATCACTGTAGTACGGAGCGTTGTTAACAATCAAAAAGGACGAAAGATGTAACACGATACGAACTGAGCATGTTCCTGAAAGTACGAATTATTGGAATCCTGGAATCCGGTCGATCCCAAACCGAAGCGTCTCGAATTCTGAATGTGCCTCAGTGTGTAATCTCCAGACTGTGGCAGAGATTCCAAACCACTGGAGATGTTACCTGACGACCAGTACCAGGTCGGCCAAGGGTAACAAACTGCTCGGCAAGACCTATATTTGGTGATAACTGCGCAACGTCAGCAGAACCGTTCTGCCCGACAACTGGGTTCAGCCCTGACAGCCACCATAAGAGTCACTGTTTCGAGACAAACCGTTTACAGGAGTCTCAGACACGTTGGTCTCTATACCAGACGACCAGAATTTTGCATCCCCCTGACGTCTGCATAGAAACGCGCGTGTTTACAGTGAAGTTTGGAACATCGGCAGTGGAGTGGACAACATTGGGGCAATGTCGTGTTCAGTGACGAGTCCAGATTTACCTTGCAAACTTATTCTCGTCGTACCACGATCTGGAGAGAATGTGGAACGCGTTTTCACCCGGGAAACACCCCCGAAAGATATCGTTCTTCGTTTGAGGGTTTTATGGTCTGGGCATGCATCATGACGGATAGCAGCACAGACCTCCACATCTTTGACACGGGGTCGGTTACCGGTCAAAGATACAGAGACCAATTCCTTGAGCCTACCGTTCTATTGTTTCGAGGTGCTGTTGGTCCTGATTTCATATTCATGGATGATAACGCGTCTCCTGAACGTGAGGCCTTGGTCAATGACTTCCTTCAAACTGATGATATCCAGCACATGCAGTGGCCTGCCAACTCTCCTGATCTGATTGCAATAGAGCATGTGTATGATTTGCTCGGGAGACATCTTGCAGTCCTCCGCTACCCACCAAGAGCTGCGTTTTGGGATTGAAAACTGCTCTCCGTGAGGCTTGGAACTCTTTGAGCTCACAACTCATTCAAACCCTCATCAAAAGTATGGGAAATCGTTGCACAGCATGCGTGTCTACAGAAGGTTACCACACACCGTATTAAACTGCAGCATCACATTGTTTTAATAATTATGCTTCACTGAGTGTACACTCGTATTGTGACCCTTTTCCCTTTAATGACCCCTATTGTTTCCCTTTAATGACTCGTATTGTGACCCTTTTCCCTTTTCTTCGGATAATAAAAGTTATTATTATTCTTCTTTTACATTGTTTTCTTCTTCTATAACCCTATTACACCCGCATACCGCGTTTCCTTCCATTCCGGTGTAGATTTCCTGAAATTTTTACATAAACAGCAACTATGCTAAACTTTTGGACATGAGTGTAAATGCACCTCCTCAAACCCTTCAGAATGCTGGCGTCTTCAACGACTGCCTAATTAGCATGCATCCGGACAATCAATCGTGATTGGCTATATTATACGATATTTGCATACTGCCATCTACATCCGCAGGGATTTTCATTCCCTCAAATTCAAATACGCTTTTAAAAAATAAAAATATGCATTTCGTGCTTAATTTTTGGAAGTCAACGTAGCTCATATCACGTTAACTGCCCTCCGACTGAGTGCTGATTCCTTTTATAGACTCGCTATAGACGCGTCTGGAAATCTCTCATATCACGTAGAATAATCGTTATTTCGAGGTGCTTTCCATAGATTCAGGAAATCGCCAAATGTTTCCAAAATGGCGATAAATTGCCCAAACTTGCAACCCTTTGTCGACCTTCGGAATTCTGGCATCCCTACGTTCACGTCATGGGAAAGCCTTTATGGGTGTTTTCTCCGTCTGGTTCTCAAAAGAAAAGATTCGGGTGAGGGAGTATTACACGTTTGCATGAAAATACGGGTGAGCTGCTTGCTCTAACGATCAAGACATTGTCAATCCCGTATTTAAAGAAAATGTCTAAAATATCGTCCATATGGTGGCAATTCGTCCATATGGTAGACTTCACTTTCGGCGGAACTCTTAAGATATTACTTACGTGTTATATAAAAAAATATAATATATTTTACTTACTGCAATTTATTATAGCACATCTAGTAATGAAAAGCAAAATTAACAAGAGTTTGGTTTCCGCTTTTGATATGATATGACATAGTTGCGGTGCCTGCAGCTAGCGATCAAGCCTTTTCATATTTAAACAAGAAATGTATGAATATCCTTCATATTGATCATCGCATTTAAACACGATTACAATAATAAAGCAGCATACACCTATTTTGAGCATACGCTGTATCGCCTCCGTCGGTGAAGGAGAACCAACAAACCCGAAGTCAAAAAGACGAAATGGGCTTTTCTCATCCCATATCCTCTTTTGGACTTCTGGTTTGCACTGACGAAAGGAATCCAGCATATCCTCGAAACAGCTGTATGCTGCATTACTATTTCGTGTGTGTATTAAATTCGCAGTTTAAGTTTCCTTATCCTTTGCACAAAGTGCTTTTGACTTACTTGGATAAAGATGTTTCTCATCAAAAATATATTTTCTGCCATTTATCTAGTTGGAAAAGTAGTGAATGGTGGAGCGACTGCTCGCACAAATGCGGGGGTGGTATGCAAGTCCTGCACATGAACTGCTACATACAGCTGTATGGCAAGGCCGTGCTGGTTTCCGATGAGCTCTGTACACATCCAATGCCCATTTTAACGCGACCTTGCAATCAAGACAGTGAGTGTCCAGAGTGGATCGCCGAGGACTGGTCAGAAGTAATTTTCTGTCTTTTACTTTTAACCAGTGACTAAAGAAAAAATGTGAGCATCCCATATGATTTTGTGCACTGTGAATGTATAACGCAGTAATATATGTGAAAACGTGGGGTGTAACAACATTAAGTGCCGAACTTTTGCTTGTTTGTACCACTGTACGCTCTCGATTATTAGAGCCTAAAGACCCAAATAACTTAATGAATCTTTCTCCTGTGAATGGGAAAAGGGGTTGAATCAACCCATTTTTCGATTTATTTTACTTCCGTCTGATTTTCATTTTAGATTTATCCATTTTTCTTATGTATATATTATTTTTAGAGAGACCTAAATACCTTATTTTTACGCTTTGTTTGAAATCTAATATTTAGTAACATTTTCTTTAATGTTACAGTTTTTGTAGATGGGCCAAATCGGTCCATGCAACATTTCTATAATGCTGTTTAATGAAGAAAACTATTTTATTTTAAAGACTGTAAAATTTTCTATAAATTTTAAAAGACAAATAAGTACTACTACTACTGCGGTAGGTTCAAATTGCACATATTATATGTAAGTGCTGTAAGTTGTCATGCTTTGCGCGCTTTTACTAAAAGGACAGTCATATATAACCAAAATTATAAATTAAACTGATCTTGTTTAATTTTACACGTTTTCATAACTATACCATAGTGTGACATTACAGCGTAACTACATATAACTGGGTTCTTTTTTCTAGTGTTCTGCTTCATGCGGTGAGGGGGAAAGAACTCGAAAGATTCTCTGCGTGCAGGACGGTAAAGTTATGGGCCACGAAGAATGTGACGCTGCATATAAGCCATTGGACAGAGATAGTTGCAATAGTGAACTTTGCCATCACGGTAAGATGATTTTTTTTATTAATCCACTGGTGTTCAAATAATTATCCGAACACTGTTTGTTAATCACACACATTAGATCGTACAGACAAACCAAAAGTGTCATTAGACTACTTGTCTACTATCTATTCGTCTGATTCATGAAGCGATGGAGATTTCAATTTTATAAAATAATTGAATGCTTCTTATGTGATATAAAAAACAATTAATAATTTTGAGTTTTTCTACCTAATACGTTAAAATCCATAGAAATAATGTAGGAATAACAGTTAGTTATTAACTCATTTCTACTTCTATAAAATGTTGCATTTCACAGAAATTTTAACATATATACTTTTTTATATATATATATATATATATATATATATATATATATATATATTTTACATATATATAATATAGATACATTTTAAATGTATTTAGGATTTTAATGTATCTACGACCTACGAGTTTGATGCTATAAATTTTGTGGGTACAAATTCTGAGTTGAAAAGATTATACATATAATCGAAGTGAAAGAACGAAGGGGGAAAGATTTTTACTTTTGACTAAGGAGAGCTGAGTAATAAATTTCACTACTAGATATGATTTGCTGTTGTCTATCTGTTTGTCTGTCTGTCTGCTTACTTTGTCCCACGATAAACTGAACCTATTGCTTTGAAAATCAGACATGTAGTACATATAAATATTCTACATTTCATTGCCAACTATGATTGAATGAAAAATGCTACAATCTTTTAACTGATATAGTATGTCCGGACATAACTCCTTTAAAACTTAGCTGATTTTTTAACAATTTGGATCTGTTGTTCAGGTAGATCGTTGTCACAAGTCGAGTTCGTTGCTAAATATGGTCAGTCATTAAAGCCCAACCCCGAGACCGTAACTGATGTACATTATTTGACGATAACTCCTCTGAAATTTTAACAGTATTTTCTGATGTACATTATTTGATGACAACTCCTCTGAAACTTAGCAAAATTTTCTGACGTACATTATTTGACGATATTTCCTATCAAACTTAACAAAATGTTTTGCACTTTGCGTACATATTATTATTTTATCGCCCAAATTCATTGATGAACGGGGTCGAATAATTATTGCGCTCCTTTATATGCGCATTGTACGAATGTACGTCTCTAGAACTTAATTGATTCCTTTACAATTTGAATATATATTGTAAATTAATGTTTTACGAGTCGAGTTCGCTACTGAACGTGATGGGATAAAAATTGCCCGTGATACATTCCTTTTACTGTATGTGCAAAAATGACTCTTCTGAAAATTAATTGATTTTTTTTTACAATTTGGATATGTGCTGAAGATATTTGTTTTACAGATCCAATTCGTTACTAAATGTGGTAGACAAAAAGTATGCGTGATTCGCTCCACCACCCCTTTTCTGATATACAAGGTGTCCCCAAAACATTGACCTCGGCTTTTATTCCTTAAATATTGATCTTAGTCATATATAATAAATTACAAACGTAAAAAATATACAGAATCTTATGAAATCGGTAAACATTTTCAGGGGATTAAATTTGAAGAAATACAGAATTTAAATTTTTATACGGCCCCCGTACAAAAACATTTCCCATTGAGTAAAATGTGTTCCATACACTAATAAGGTAATGTACAAAATTTCGGCATTTTATCATAAAAAGTCCCAGAGATATGAAAAGGCCAAAATTCTGATTTAAACCACTTTTCGATGCATCGACATGGGTTCTCACAGGAAAAAAATCATATCGGCAGATCGCATTTCAGGGGTCATACACAAATTACGAAAGAAAACTATGGTTACATAAATAAATAATAATTTGCTATTTATTGGTACAAAAGTATCTACACTGTGTAGAAATAATAACTTTACACAAAGATTACAAAGCTTGTTCAAAATGTTTTCCATCCATGCCGTTCCATTAAAGATCCATTAAAGATAAGAGGCAGATATTATTTGCCTATGATGCATTTCTGCTTTGCGTCATTTGCACTCTTGCTATACATTTACATTTTAATGTGGGATTAATCCCTCACCAACTTTGTTTAAACATATCTCTGGGACTTTTTATGATAAAATGCTGAAATTCTGTACAGCACCTTATTAGTGTATAGGGCACATTTTACTCATTGGAAATGTTTTTGTACGGGGTCAGTATAAAAGTTTAAATTTTGTATTTCTTCAAATTTAAACCCCTGAAAATTTTTATCGATTTCATAAAATTCTGTACCTTTTTTTACGCAACTTTGTCATTTATTATATATGTCTAAGATCAATATTTAAGGAATAAAAGCCGAGGTTAACGTTTTTGGGACGCCCTATATATTGTTCCAAGGTAACTCACCAAAAAACACTCTTCAACAGAGTTCAAAGTGGATGGTCGAAAAGGATACCTTTAAGGTAGGTTCAATGGTGGACTACCTTCGGAGGACTGCCTCCAATGTTTCAAATGGCTTTAAGTCAAATTATCCAGGTGCATATGGTTTCGACAACAACATTCGTGTAGTCAAAATCCGAACACCAGCCGGTGAACTCAAATGACCAGTAGACCAAAATAACTATTCTCCCTAATGAAAATCAGTAACTTTTAAGATATGTTTATTTTGTATTTGTTTCGTAAAATATGTATGAAAGTGTTGTGTTTGAAGTGCAATTTACTGTGTAATTAAATATAATTATTGAAAATTTTTGTGAAAATTTATTTTGGCCAGTACTATGTATTTTAATGATTGACATATATCTGTCATGATTAGAGCCCGGATTTTGCATATTTGTCTATTTTTCTCCTGATTACAGAATTGTAAGATTGTAAAACATATATCTAGTTCATGCTCTGAAGGATCCACTATCCATATCTTTTAATGTCTATAAATGCCTGTTTTAAGGATTGGAGCCTATAAATGCCTATTTCAAGGGTTAACGCCTATAAATGGCTCTTTTAAGGGTTAGTCCACACATATGCCTTTTAATGGTTGAATCTTTAATTTATTTATTTTCCCTGCTTTTATTTGCCATTTCATTAACTTTTTTTTCATGCCGTTTCTTCTGTATTTCTTAAAAGCCAAAACATCACGCCCACTGCGAGGGTATACATGCATTTATTTATTTACTTGTTTATTACCCAGGAGGTCCAGCTGTATTAATAAGAAATTATATAAATCGGTATTAAGTTTCGATGTCACGAAAATTCAAATATACATAGAACGGTATTAGACAAAAACATGCTATAAGATGTAGGAAAAGTGGTTTCTAAAACTTATGATGCATTGAATATTTTGAATTATTTTCCTCCCACTTGGTGCGATAACTTTTAAATAAAACATTTTCTCGTCATTTAAGAGAAATTTAAACCATAACATAATTGAACATGATAAATGTTATCCATTATAAATATAATTTATGGATTAAACAATATGAATACCTATTCACTATTCCGAATTTTTATGTAGGGTAATGTCACCTAACAAACGACTACAAAAAAACTGATTCAAAAGTAAATACATTCTCATGCATTGTATCTTTTCAGGAAGGAATGGGTGCTTTGAGCCTAAAGACGAAGGCTTTTGCGAGGGCTCGTATGTCAAGTGGTACTACGACGGCTTTAAGTGCAGCAAATTCTATTACGAGGGTATGGAAGGAAACGCAAACAGGTTCAACAATTTGTTGGATTGCAATGAGGCCTGCGATACCTCCAATAAAGGTATGTATTCTATAAAGCTATGTATTCTATATCACATGTTTTCTCCCTCTGTAATATATAGTTAAACATCTTTGATAGTAAATCACCGTAAATATTCTTCTCAAGAATAGGTAACTCATAAGTTATTTCCGCCCAACCCGAAGATATACGGTTAAAGACTCTTCGCTGCGATAGCGCACCCGAGACACTCGGCCCCACACCGGACAAGCTGCCACGACACCGACTACTCCCCGGGAGCACCACCAAGCTCCTTCAAATCGACACCACAACATTCACCTCAGCGAAACCAAAAGCGACCACACCAAGGAAGGGAAACGCAGAAGCAAAAACCAACAGCCCCGACCAGAAATCGGTTGAGGGACATCCCCCGACTTTGGCCCTAACACTTAATTAATGATAGGATATCAAGGATATGTAAAAACCGCATAATTGCAAAACTGTATAATAGAAATGTTCGTCAAAATATGCCAAGACAAGATAACAGTTGAAGTTGTGCAATTCGATTTTATTGCACACCTTGATATTTTATTTTCCATTTCTTGCTTTATTCTGCAGAAGTATATGTATTAAAAGCAGTACTAAGCTGAGTCAAACGACTCCTAAACAGAAGCGTGACATCCCAAGCTTATGCAATAATAATTTTTCTTGCTGTTGTAGTTGCTAAGCCTCTTGACCTAGAAAATGCTAGGTCAAGTCCAAAAGATCATGCCGCCCATAAAGCAATGAGGCTGCCCTCTCCTGGTCCTCTAAAAAATTCCCATGCTGTCGAGAAAGAGAGGGAATTGCCGAAGAGGAAGGACAGGTACATGGATGGAAAACTCTGTCTGCTCATTCAAACCTCAGATCCATGGCCTCTCCTTAACCTGGCCAATGCTGTCTGAATAGACCTAGGACCATCATATAGAGCAATAATCCAAAGCTCTTAGCAGAGTACCAGTGATGACACGGAGGAGTGTTATAACAATTCCTAGATCAAGGTCTGTATTTGAGAAGCAGTGAGAAAACTGTTCGAATGTGAGTTCAGATGACAAGTCAGATTGACTGATGATCGGCAGTCTCGTTACCGCAATCACCAATATGAGAAGGAATTGTGATGGATTGTGGAGGAATTGAATGGAATGTAATGTATCTAAAATTCTTCCTCTCATATAGCAAGTTGATGATGTCCCGGCTAGTCTTGTCAGTGATTTCTTCCCAGTTTTTAAGATGTTGAATAGAACTTTTGCTGCCTATTGCAATGCAGACAGTATCATAATAGTGGATTTCATATATTCTTATTTTCCCTGCAATACATGGTAATGTACAGGGAAAGTATTGGAATCGTGCCGAGTTTTCGACGGATCTACACGTTTCGAGACGTCTTAAATACGAAAAAAACATTTTTATTACTTTCCCTGCAATACATGGTAATGTATAGGGAAAGTATTGGAATCATGCCGAGTTTTCGACGGATCGACACGTTTCGAGACCTCTAGAAAACGAAAAAACTATATTTAGCGTGAAGTCTGTGTGTGTGTCTGTCTGTGTGTCTGTCTGTGTGTCTCTCTGTCTATCTGTCTGTGCAATGTATGTATCCACTCTAACTCAAAAACTAATGGACCGAATTTCATAAAATTTGGTAGGTAAGTCACTTAGATATGACCCTGGTGCTGATTAGTTTTTAGGACGATTCAATATAAAAGAACCCGCCTTTTTTCAGAAATGGCCCACAAAAATTGCCTGTATCCACTCTAACTTAAAAACTAATGTACCGAATTTCACAAAATTCGGTAAATAAGTCGCTTATGGTCACTCTGGTGCAGATTAGATTTTGGTACGATTCGAAAAAAAAATAACCTGTCTTTTTTGGCGAAATGGCTCGCAAAAATCTACAAAATCCAAGCTAAAAACCTACGTATGCTCAAATATATCCATTAAATGCTTATTTTATAGGTAATTTTTAATGATGAAAAGAATAAGACCAACCCCATTACCCTAGGACTAGCCGTTCTCGAGATATTTTATTTTTTCGTATTTTTTCTACGCCACCTTTGAAAATAAGTCTAGTTACCAAATGAGGATGAAAATTGAATTAAAAGTGAATTAAATTTAATTAAAATAAAGAAAACGTGGATATAAATCTGCAGAGAAAGTCATGTGCTGCCCACATCAGACTTTTACTCCTCTCTAATAGCCAGAAGTTCAGAGCGAAAAACCGAGCAGTGGTCAGGATTCCTAATCCTAAGAATCATATTCCCCTCCGAGTTCCTAATAAAAATACCTCTACCGTTTTTACCATTGTCCTGCTCACTGCCATCCGTATAAATCTCCAAAGTTTTTTTTTCCCCCCCAATGACCTGGCATTGACTCTTTCATCTTCGCCTATACATCGGCCAGAACCGTGAACCTCTTAGCCGTCATATGACGTTGCCCCAGCGCACCACTGGGGGTGGGAACACATTGAGCTCAACAACACAAACATCCATGCCTGTAGTGGGACTCGAACCCACAGCCCGGCGATCGAACGAGTACGAGGAAACGCTTGCCTTTGACCGTTCGACCACCGCATCGGCTTTATGTGCCAACAGCACGCGGTGTTCCCAGGTGGTCACCCACCCAAGTACTAACCGCGCCCGATGCTGCGTGACTTCGGTGATCTAACGAGAACCGGTGTTATAAGCACAGTAGGGCCGTTGGCACAAATCTGCAAAGCATTACTAGGTATTTTATGTATGACTTCCAAAGCAAGTTGTCTAAGTAATTCAGGATGAAAAATTTTTATTTTCTCATGAGAAGTATAGAGAAAGTGCCGTTTTCATGAATATTTCAGATTTCGAAACTTTGATTCCAATATATGTTTTAGGGCTTACTGAACGCGTTTTGACTATTGTAAGAGTGATGTCCGTCCGTCTCTCTGTCTGTTTGTGGTCGGTTTTTCGTGTGAATGATAACTACCACAAATATTAATGAATTTTTAGGAAATTTTATATTCGATTTTGTTAACGAAAAATCTAGAACTAGATAGATTTTTTTTTAATTCGAGTGAAAACTTACTTAGCATGACAGCATAGGACAACATTTGACATAATTATGCATAAAAAGTGTTATTTATGGCTCAATGATCACTAAACTTAACAGTTTCAATTATTGCAGTGAAAAATAATCGAGATACATTTTTGTTCATGACGTCATTAGACACCCTAGGGGGCAATGTATCCTCCGGGGGGGGACATTATTAAACTTGGTATCTATCGAAAAAAAGATTTCAAGCCCTTTTAAATGAAGTGTAACATGATTTGGACCAACAATACAAAGTTTTCAATCTTTTTCTTGCAAAATTTGCAATAAAAAAATTAACATTAATTGTGCATTAGAGGGAATTGTATTAAGTTTGGTGGACGAATAGACAGAAAGTAACTTAGTAGCGAGTTGTTTTTGTAGACACAGTCTCTCTAAATTCCTTACCTGCTTCGTAACTGAATATTATACGATAAATCTGTTAATATCGATATCGTAGATTTACTTTTATATTATTTTTTATTTTTAACACTTTACAACAAAGTTGAAAAGTGTTTATGACTTTGTTCATTCTGTCTGTCTGTCTGTCCGTTAGCACGATAACTGCCGTAAAAATGACTTAATCAAAATGAAATTTTAGTATGTTGTTCAGACGGCCTGTAGAACCTATGGGAATATAAATGAATAATATCACCCAATTAGTTTTGGATTGAACCCGGGTCGAAAAAATGAAATACATTGAGCCCTATGGGACCCAATTTTTCAAACATTTTTTAAGCAGATTTAAAATTCACAAATTGCTTCGAAAATTTTAAGTAATATTCAAATTGTTCCATAAAATATATAAAAAAAAATTCAGCGAAATATATTCAGTAGTTTTTTAAATAAAAATTAAAATAATAATTACACCTCTTATATGAAAGGATCACGTGACCATGATATGAAACGATCACATGACCCACTTCAAAATGATATATGGCATCCATCTTGTTTCAAAATCGTAATTTTTTTTAAGTTCATTTTAATTCATATTGAGTGTTGTATCCGTCCTAAAACTACTTTATTTTTGCTTAAATTCTGTGCATCTACATACTGAAACAACGCAATGACAATATATTTGAGTTTAAATGCTCATCTAAATTTGATTATTTCTACAACTAAGCCTATTTTTCACCTATGTAAAATGTAAACAGCAAAATATATAGAATGAGTTGTATTAGAATTCCTGTATTTTTTTAACACAAAATAATTTAGTCCATGGAGTCTGCATGGCTGATATGAATGAAATATTAATTGATTTCATAAGGAGAAGGACGATTTTTTTGGATGAAGTTTCAAGCATAAAGTTTAATTTTTTGTAGCTCCATGGTCTTAAACAAAATGTTTAAATAAAATAAATTATTATAGTATTGTGATGAATGAAATGAATGGGAGAAAGTTATGAATGAAATCCTGTTTTTATAGAGAGATCCAGGCGTGTTATTTTTTCTATGACGTCATTTGAATTAATTTCAGTTGTTTTCGATGAAGTTTTCAAATATAATAAATTATCGTAGTATTATGATAATTCTAAAACTATTACCGAGGAATGTATAACATTTTAGAGATGTTTAAACCAGGCAATTTATATTTCAATGCCGTCATTTGAATGAAGTTCATTTTTTTCGATGAAGGTTTAAGTTTTCAAATATAATAAATTAATGCAGTATTGTGATAAGTTTCAAAATATTACCGAGGAATGTATTGCATTTTAGACTTGTTTAAATAAAATTGCATTGAAGTTGGAAAGTGTTTCATAATCAATGCTTTAAGCATGATTGATCTTTCTTGTGTATTATTTTTACTTTGTACTTTTTAGTTTTTTTTACCTTTTACTTTTTATTGTTTTTTACTTTTTATTATAAAATACACTTCAAACGCAACACTTCCTTACATATTTTACGAAACAAATACAAAATAAAAAATCTGATGTGGGCAGCACATGACTTTCCCTGCTGACTCATTTTCATGTTCGCTTCATTTCCTTTATAATTCATTAAATCGAGTTTAATTGCACCAAATAACACTAAATTTGCATTTCTAATTCATTTTTTGTTTTAATTTGGTAATTGGACATTTTTCGAATTTGGCGTAACAAAAATGTAACACAAATGCAAGAAATCTCAAATATCTTGAGAACGGTTAGTCCTAAAGTATAATGGAGTGTGTTATATTCTTTTCCTCGTCAAAAATTGCGTATAAAACAAGAATTTAATTAATACATTTGAGCATACGTAGTCTTTTTCTTTAGATTTTGGCGATTTTTGCGGGCCATTTCGTAAAAAAAGGCAGGTTGTTCTTTTCCGAATCACACCAAAATCTAATCAGCACCAGAGTATCCCACAGGTAAATTATCTACCAAATTTTGTGAAATTTGGTCAATCAGTATTTTAGCGAGAGTGGATACATGAAATTTTTGCAGGATATTTCGCAAAAAAGGCGGATACTGTTTTTACGAATCCTACCAAAAACTAATCAGCACCAGGGTCTCACCCAAGTGATTTACCTACCAAATTTTATGAAATTCCGTCTATTAGTTTTTTAGTTAGAGTGGATACATACATTGCACAGACAGACAGACAGACACATAGACACACAGACAGACACACAGACACACACACAGACGTCACGCTAAAAATAGTAATTTCGTATTCTAGAGGTCTCGAAACGTGTAGATCCGTCAAAAATTCGAGTTGAGATTTTCGACATGATTCTAATACTTTCCCTATACATTACCATGTATTGCAGGGAAAGTAACACATCTTAAACGTTACTGATTTTCAATAGGGAGAATAGCTATTTTGGTCAACTGAACATTTGAGTTCACCGGTTGGTGTTCGGACATTGACTACCCGAATATTGTTGAACCGAATACACCAGAATAACTTGGTTTTAGAGCCCCTTTGCAACATTGTAGATAGTCCCCCGTAGGTAGTCCACCATTGGCCCTACCTTAATGGTACCCTTTTCGGCTATTCATTTTGAACTCTTTGGGAGAGTGTTTGTATTTTTTGTACTTTTTATGATTTTACATTTTAATATTTTTTTACTTTTTATTATTTTTACTTTTATATTTTTTTTGCCTCCATTATACATCGCCGAAGTATATTTTCTCTTAACTGTCGCTCCTTTTACAGATACCTGCAGCACGGGGTGGTCCATGGGTTCTTGCAAAAACTATACTCTCAAATGGTATTTCGACGTCAATTTAAATGATTGCAGAAGATTCAGCTACGGCGGCTGTGGCAGCAATAGAAATGTCTTCTCTACATTGGAAGAATGTAAAACAAAGTGCGTGGAACGGAAAGGATCTGGTAAAAAAGGTTTGAGTTTAAGCTAACAACGGGCCGATATTTGCAAATTTTGTGTTTCATGTATTTAAACTGAAATATTTCATGTGAAAAGCAAATATAGGGCTGAATATACGCATCCAAATATCAGTATAATATTAGCGTTAAACTGAAAATTTTCCCAATGGAACCCTGACCTTTTCCTAGTGGGCCTTATATTAAAAAATCTGATGTAGGCAGCACATGACTTTCCCTGCAACTTATATTTACGTTCTCTTTATTGCATTTAAATTTAATTCACTATTAACTTAATTTTCGTTCTCATTTGATAACTGAAATTATTTTCAAAGGTGGCGTAGGGAAAATACGAAAAAACTAAAATGTCTCGAGAACGGCTAGTTCTAGTGAAATGGGGTTGGTATTATTATTTTCTTCGTAACAAATTGCGTATTAAACAAGCATTTAATGGATATATTTGAGCATACGTAGTTTTTATTTTGGATTTTGGCGATTTTTGCTGGACATTTTGCAAAAAAAGGCCAGTTATTTTTGGCGAATCATACCAAAATCTAATCAGCATCAGAGTAACCCACAAGCGACTTATCTACCGAATTTTGTGAAATTTGGTCCATTAGTTTTTCAGCTAGAATGAGGCTTTTGCGGGCCATTTCGCAAAAAAGGCGGGTTCCTTTATTCCAAATCGTACCCAAAACTAATCAGCACCAGACTCTCCCACAAGTAACTTGCCTACCAAATTTTATGAAATTCGGTCAATTAGTTTTTTAGTTAGAATGGATACAAAATCTGCACAGACAGACACACACACAAATGTCACGCTAAAAATAGTTTTTTTGTATTCTAGAGGTCTCGAAACGTGTAGATCCGTCGAAAACTCGAATTGCGATTTACGGCAGGATTCCAATACTTTCCCTATACATTACCATGTATTGCAGAGAAAGTGAAAATCTGATGTAGGCAGCACATGACTTTCCCTGCAGACTTATATCCATGTTCTCTTTTAATTAAATTTAATTCACTTTTAATTCACTTTTCGTTCTTATTTGGAAACTGAATTTATTTTCAAAAGTGGCGTAGAGAAAATACGAAAAAACTAAAATATCTCGAGAAAGGCTAGGCCTAATGTAATGGAATTGGTCCTATTCTTTTCTTCGTTAAAAATTACGTATAAAACAAGCATTTAATTGATATATTTGAGCATATGTAGTTTTTTATTTTAGTTTTGACGATTTTTGCGGGCCATTTTGAAAAAAAAAGGCAAGTTATTTTTCCGAATCGTACCAAAATCTAATCAGCACCAGAGTAACCCGCAAACGACTTATCTACCGAATTTTGTGAAATTCAGTTTATTAGTTTTTTAGCTAGAGTGGATATAGGCTTTTGCAAAAAATCAGATAGAGTGGATACAGGCTTTTGCAAAACATTTCGCAAAAAAGGCGGGTTTTTTTATTCCAAATCGTACCTAAAACTAATCAGCACCAGACTCGCCCACAAGTAACTTACCTACCAAATTTTATGAAATTCGGTCAATTAGTTTTTTAGTTAGAGTGGATACAAAATCAGCACAGACATACAGACAGATAGACACACAGACACACACACAGACGTCACGCTAAAAATAGTTTTTTTTTTGTATTCTAGAAGTCTCAAAACGTGTAGGTCCATCGAAAACTCGTGTTGTGATTTTTAGTATAATTCAATACTTTCCCTATACATTACCATGTATTGCAGGGAAAGTAAAAATGCTTGCTTTGATAAATCTAAAAAAAATTTTAATTAATAAAAACAAGAGAAACCATGCATAAAGTGTATAATATGAAACACTTTCCAACTGAAATGCAATTTCATTTACACTTTAAGGTGCTTCAATTATTGGAATTGCGAATAATTCAAAATTATTGTAATTGCGTTGGCACAGAATTTTGATACACAGATAATACACAAAAATAAAGCGGTTTTCGGACGACTGCAACACTAAATATAAATTTCAACGGTCTTTACATATCTACGAAAAAAAAAACACAGCGGAAAAAAAATGGAAGCCGTATTTTATTTTGCAAGGAGTCAAGTAATCTTTTTAAATAATATGGATACAATTCTTATTTCAATTTTTATTTTTAAAAATACCCAATATATTTTGCTGAAATCTTTTTTACACTAAAACTTTTACTGCAATTTTTAAATTTTAACTCCTCTCAAAAAAATATTTTAAAAATTAAGTCCTATAGGGTTCAATATATTTCATTTCTTCAATCCCGGTTAAAACCAAAACTAATTGGGTGATATTATTCATTTTCATTCCCAAATATCCCACAGATCGTCTCAACAACATACTAAAATGCCATTTTGATAAAGTCATTTTTACGGCAGTTATCGTGCTGCGAACGGACAGACAGACGGAAGTTATAAACACTTTTCAACTCTGTTGGAAAGTGTTAACAAGCATTTTCCTATAGAATTCCAACCTTTGATTAATTAAAAACTTAAAACAGTTGAGATTTTTATTGGAGCCTTTCGGTCTTTCTATTTAAGGGATCATCTTCAGGGGCCGGGACCCTTGAAGCTTTAATTTAAAAATGGCTCGTTCCATAAAACTCGAATTTGGCATCTATTCTAAAATCCTTAAAGTCCTCTGTCTGTCCAGTCTTTCCAGCTACACACATCCACGCCGTTCATACCAGTTCAGCCAAATTCATCACCATTACTAAACCGGCCAATAGGAAGCGCATAGTGAGGTTTTGGAAGCCAACGTAGTTGTTCTAAGACTGTTTTCAGAACAATAAATGTTATGTTCAAGCATAAAACGTACTTTCAAAGTACTTTCAATTGCTTGAAATTTAAAACACAAGGCGGGTGACAGTGCACCTATAATTTATAGTTTACATTAAAACAAAATTTTAAATTTCAGGGGATGATAAAATCAACTGATTTTCCGTTTTAAGAAAGAGAAAGTTTTTTGTCAACAAAAAAACTGATTTTCACGAAATTTTCAGGTAAAATGTCATTTGAGTATTGTACAAATGGGTTTTGATTGGCGTGCTAACATTGAAATTGCTCCAGCTGTGAGGAAAAAACCGTTATGTAGATAATGCATAAATAATGCTTAAAAACTATATTTTTAAGTAATTTGCAAATATATTTGCAGTAAAATTACTGTACTGTGTATTGATTAAAAGGAACAATGTCTAAAATTTTAATTTTTGGCATGTACTCGATACGTATTGATCTCTCTTATATATTCGGTTATAACATACTTCAAACGCAAATTTTTTCCTGAAATTTCCAAGCTATTCATAGATTAAGCTCGTATTTGATACATTTTATAGAAATTAGAAAATAGAAATCTACCAAAAACTGTTGCATATTTTCTACAATAACTCTATAATAAGTAATAAGAGTTCCAAATATATAATAAGTAATAAGAGTTCCAAAGGGTTTTGTGTAGGCCGATATGGAACTGCACAATTATCTTTTTAATTCTATGAAAAGTTTTCTCATAATTTGTAAAACTGAAATGTATCTCACTTCCTATTCTGTCATAGGAATGCCTAGTAAATTTCTAAAAGTACAAATAGCGAATGTGAAATAAAATCACAACATTTAAAGGATTCTGTAAATTTGACAATCTGTGAATATTATTGTTCGAAATTAAAAATCATAATCTAACTGTATGAATATTAAATGAGTACAGTAATTTAATATTTACACAGTAATTAATATTACTGTGTAAATATTAAATTTAGTGTATTATAAATATATATTTTGTGCGATAAATTAAATAATTTGAATATTTAATACTGTATTCAAAATATTCTTGCACTGGTGTGTCATCGTATAAATTGATTATAGAATTAATATATCTTCATAAATCGTATCTTTTCCAGAACCTTCTTATAAGTGCTCACTGCCGCTGGACAGAGGTTATTGCAAAACCGCCATTAACCATTGGTACTATAATTATCAGAGTCTGCGTTGTGAACAATTCTCCTATCGAGGCTTGCAAGGTAATGCTAACAGATTCACGTTGAAGAGGGACTGCGAAATATCTTGTCTGGTATCTGAAGTTACAGGTAATTGTTTTGGAGGTATATAATTTATTTTACTCTCCTTGCAATACTTAGTATAGTGAAACCTGCATATGGCAGCAATTCAGGCGATCTTGAAAATTTGCTATTTTTAAACAGGTTGTCGCTAACTCCACGTGTTCCAAGAAGCAAAACTTACAGTGGGAAGATATGGTTATTAATATGAAATAAAAATAAAACGGAATCTGAATTCTTAAAATTTTATATTTCAGAAAACCCTTTAGAACTGGCATACTGTGCTAATCCTGGAACAATCTCTAATGGCAACTGGGAATATCATCCACTTATTATCAAGTTCGGAGCCAGAAAGTCTGCTCATTACCCGGAGGATGCTATGTATCCTGAAGGCAGCCGTTTGGTGTACTCGTGCGAGGAGGATTATGAATTAGACGGCGAGGATGTGATATACTGTGAATCGTCGAGCTCATGGTCACCGGATCCACCTTCCTGTGGTAATGTCGCCTCTATATATAAATCATTTCCTTTTCATACTGTCATGTGATTAAAAAATCTGATGTGGGCAGCACATGACTTTCCTTATATAATGCAATGAATTTACTAATTTTATAGTAAAAAAATAGATTATTTTTATAGTAGATATTTATATTCATTCCAAGATATTGAATTTTCGTCAATGAGTCGTCATTTTCATTGATTTAGCGTCATTTTTATCCATTTGGCGAGTTTTTCGTTAATTTAGCAGCATTTTAAAAAGTTGCCAAGTTGGCGACATTCCACCAAATTCGTCGCCAAAATCTCGCCAAGCTCTATGAACGTAAAAATAAGTTATTCTTACAGCAGATAAATTTGACTGTTGGCTTTCAAATACAAAAGTATTACTCAAAGTATCCTTTTTCATGAATGGAACGAGCTAGATCCACGAGAATGATGTCAACAAATTTATCGCATGGTATTACATATGAAAAATGCACATGTTTCTCAATAGGAAATATTTTTTTTTATTTTATATGACTTTTTGATAATTTTTTTGAAAAATGTACAATATATCGAGAACGGTTTATGTTAGCGTTCCAAAATTTATGTCAATCGTTTTCTGATGAAAAATTACATAAGAAATGTCTGTTTCCGTAACTTTATTAGAGGTTTTGATTTTTTGACGATTTTTTCAAAATTTCACTCGAAAATTTAAGGGGGTTTTGAACATTCAATTGCGTATAACAACAATAGGCTTCCAGTGTTTACGGATTGTAATTGGTGTACCAAATTTCGTTCAAATCGGTCCATTCGTTCGTCAGTTATCGTCTCCACAGACTCACACACACACACACACACAGACATCACTTCAAAAATGTTTGATTCGTGATCAGGGATGCTTGAAACGTGCTCTCCCGTCGAAAACTCGAATTCGAATTTTCGACCCCTTCACTATACTTTCCTTATACATTATGTATATAAGGAAAGTAAAAATATGATGTGAGTTTTGAAAGAAAATGTATTTTAGTATTTTAAGGTATTATTTCTGTATAAATTTCCAATTATAAAGGGAAATATTTCTCGGCTGTTAATAAGCGCTCGCTCAATCGAATCTTTCGTTTCGAAAACTTTCGTTTAAAAAATATTTAACATTTAAGTCAAAGACAAAATATTTGAGCTACTAGTTCGCATCCTGGACAGACTAACAATATCAAAACCACAAGTTTTTGAAGGTATGTACATACATAGTTGAATTTTTGCAGGAGAGAGCCCCTTTTTTCAATTTCAATTTAGTTTACGAGTTATTTTATGCACTTCTGATTTTATGCACTTCTTTTTATGCACTTCTGTGGTGGAACATGTTCTTTCGTATTGGCCCGTCCCTCGAGTTTCTCTGTCTCGTACCGCAAAAATTATAACATACAAAAATATGAAATTTTGTGCATTTGTAGATAAATAATAGGGTAACACACTGAACTTAACTATTTTTCGATTAAAACTTTAGTTTGACTTGAAATTGCTCGCAAAGCGCCAGCGAATACGAGGAGAAGCCACTGACTCGCAAAACGACTTACGGGGGTTGTTGTTGAGACCCAGACCGTCCGACCTACCAGAAAAGTGTAAGGTAACTGTTGACTTACGGGGGTTGTCAATGTCTAGCGAGCAGGTGGCGGAGTCCCCTAATAAAAGAAATAAATTTAGCCAGGAAAAAAGTAAAATGTTAGGTAAACATTCTACGAAACATTTTTCCTTTGTGTTTCTTCAAATAATAACAGTAAATTACATATTTAAAACTTCGTATGTCCATGGTTAAAGTGTATTATGTTAATATATTACAAGAAAGTTCAGTCATGCATAAAGCATTGATTATAAAACACTTTCCAACTGGAAATGTAATTTTATTTAAGCGTCTCTAAATTGTGATACATTCAGCGCTGATATTTTTTCAAAATATCACAGTAATTTATTATATTTGAAAACTTAGAACGTCAGAAAAGGCAATCAAAAAATATAAGAAAACGACAATATCGTGTATGACAGTAATTTAGATGGCTCTAGGATAAGCTACATTGCATGAATTTCTATGGCTAAAGACCTAAAATATTTTTTAAACTGTCAGTTTTGTAAAAATAAATAATTAACGCAATGCAAATTAGAACTGAAATAATAAAGAATATTCCTACTCATTCAAAATTATTTTATCTTTCAATTTATTTTTATCTCCATAGATTCTGTACTCTACTACTACTATGAAAAAATACTGGTTAATTATGCACGTAATTAGTTAACTAATCAAAAAAACTAATCAAAAGTAAAAAAAAACTAAACAAAAGTATTTCAAATTTAAAACTAATCAAAAGTATATATACTAAATACTACGCTTTTCTGTCAATTAGCAATAGCAGCCACTTTACTAGCACTAGCTATACCTACATATAATTCTCAAAACATTATGGCATTTTTAAGCATTTCTTCCATAGGACTTTTACACTAAATGATCTTTATTCAAATAACGCCACTGTAATATAAATCGTCTGCCTCTATATGTAAAATCAATGAATATTTCATCATTTAAAGTAAAAATTATTGCAATTGCGTTGGCTCAGAATTTAGATAAACAGATAATACGTAAAAAAATCTGATGTGGGCAGCACATGACTTTCCTTAAATAATGCAATGAATTTACTACTTTTACAGTAAAAAAAGATAGATTATTTTTATAGTAGATATTTATATTCTTTGAAAGATATTGAATTTTCGTCAATGAGTCGTCATTTTCATTGGTTTAGCGTCATTTTTATCCATTTGGCGAGTTTATCGTCAATTTAGCAAAATTTAAAAAGTCGCCAATTGAGCGACATTCCACAAAATTCGTCGCCAAAATCTCTTCAAGCCTTATGGACAGAGACGTAAGTTATTCTTACAGCAGATAAATGACTAGTGACTTTCAAATACAAAAGTATTACTCAAAGTATCTTTTTTCACGAATGGAACGAGCTAGATCCACGAGAATGATGTCACCAAATTTATCGTATGGTATTACATATGAAAAGTGAGCATGTTTCTCAATAGGAATTTTTTTTTTATTTTATCACTCGGCAAACTATATTATTTGCTGTAGTTGCTGAAAAAGAGCCAGCGCAGCTAATAAATATTAAAACACGTTTAAAATGTAGATTAGAAAATAAATTTAATAATGTTTAAAGTTTAAATACATTTTACAAACATTTGAAATATATAGGAATACTAATTAAATGCATGCCAACACGCCTCCCCTTGTCAAAAATCACACTTAAACATAGACATTTTTAATTTGTGCTAGTATTTCATTCAGAAATTGCAGAAAATTCAAATATATAAATTTCTCGTTATATTAAAAGCTTGCTGGGTTTGCGGATGGCAAAATTATTTCTGATTGCAGCCCACAATTTGACAGTCCAGCAGAAGTGAAGAACTATTTTACGTAATATCTTAACATTTTTACAAAATAGCGCTCATTTGCATCAAATTAACATTGGCGACAAACTCACTAACTCTACATAGACTGATTAGAATCCTCGAATTCGAGAAAAGTGTTATTCACCCATTTCTACTTATAACGGTATCGATTCTATCTTTCGTACTATATGACCTACTTGGTTATGATTTTTAAAAATAATTTACTCATAGGCATGATAAACAAAATAATTAAACTTTTGAAAAGATATTTATTATAAAATATATTTCATTTTTCTTTCTGGAGAATATAGCAAGAGTCAGAATTTAATTGAATTTGTTTCTCTTCCTATATTAAACAATTTTTATTTAAAAAACTACCCAACATATTTTTATTGTACTGAATTTTTTTTTATTTATTTTATGTGATAATTTGAATATTTTCTAAAACTTTAGAAGCAATTTCTGAATTTTAAATTCGCTTAAAAAATTTTTGAAAAATTAGGTCCCATAGGGTTCAATGTATTTCATTTTTTCAACCCGGGTTCAATCCAAAACTAATTGGGTGATATTATTCATTTATATTCCCATAGGTCCTACAGACCATCTGAAAAATATACTAAAATTTCATTTCGATAAAGTCATTTATACGGCAGTTATCATGCTAACGGACGGACAGACAGACAGACAGACAAACAGAATGAACAAAGTCATAAACACTTTTCAACTATGTTGTAAAGTGTTAAAAATATTAATTCACAAATTATGAAAATTTTTTATATTATATTATATATTTCCTCTCATTGTGATCACTGCTTTATTTCAAAATGAATCTTACGAATACGTATTGAATGACTATGTATATCCCGACATTTAATGTTTGCATTATTAATATCGTTCTCACCGTGGACTGTATTGCTTAACGAAGGTTCATAAATTGCCTCTCTGTTATCAACTTAGCTTTGAGCAAAAAAAAGACAGTAATACGATACGAATATATTTTCTTTCATGCTTTTCCTAAATAATGGTTTTAAATGTATATTATAAATATATACATATATATATAAATATATATATATATATATATATATATATATATATATATATATATATATATATATATATATATATAAATATATATATATATATATATATATATATATAAATATATATATATATATATATATATATAAATATATATATATAAATATATATATATAAATATATATATATATATATAAATATATATATAAATACCTATACATACAGGGTGGTCATAAGAAATCTTCCCCGATATATGTACCTGTAGCGGCCTATCCGATCAACCAATAGAAAGGAAATTTCAGATATTGTTATTTGAAGGTATGCGCTCGAGATTGTAATGATTTCAAACAATAGAGCTCTCACGGTTACGGTTACAGTGAAAAAATTTCGAAAATTTCTAATGGCAACGCCCACTTTTTTCCAGCACATTGAAAAACCATAAATGGCGTTGGAACTATACACGTATGACGAAAATTGGCGACGTAATGCATTCCTTAACTGGGACCGTAAACTCCAAGAACTGCGTTCACTGGGCTGACGAAAATCCTCACGATGTGGCGTCAGTGCCTTTACACGAAGCTAAAGTGACTGTGTGGTGCGGCATCGCAAGCATATTCGTTCTCCGTCCGTACTTCTTCGAAGAGGTAGGTCACTTCCAATAGTATGCAAACGTGCTCCATCACATGTCCTCGGTATAAAACAAACGTTGCAGAACATGGAAAATTCGTGTCTTCGGCCCATAAATGATAATTTTCACATATAATCTTTTTTAAAATAAAGTTTTTATATAAGACGTATTCTATCAAAATATATATTTAAACTGGGGCAAGTAATTTACTCTAATATTTTTAATCACTGTGAAATCTCCAAAACGTCACTGCGGTCCCGTGACTCCCGTGTCCCATTTCTTTTTTTTTTTTTTTTTTTTTTTGCGGTAAAAGTTATAGCCAGAAAACCGATGGAACTACCGTATATAAAATTTAAAGTTACATTAACCAAAGTGAGTTCTCTCGAAAAAACGAATCCTCAATCTTATATACAGCTCTCCTCCAATTTTTTTAGCCTCGAAATACATGTCCTAAACTAAAGGATCGCGGCGGTCCCCGTATTAACAAGTGCGTATTTTGGACATTAGATGGCATTGACAGCATGTGTCATTATCACGTGATATCCTCATTTTTGTAGCATTAGTTGACGAAGTATTTCAGGTAAGTAATGTTAAGGACTCAAGGATTCGAGGACAATCCAATTACGGAGTCCTTAGGCAACCGAAGGCTGCCTTTAAACTCCAAACTAAGTGTAGGCTGGGAAATAGTGATAAATGTAATTTACATAAGAGAAGTTTCAAAAACGGTCGATGTTCTTTGATCCCGATTGTAACGAATCACAATCGAGATCTGTCGAGTCGCAGAATTTGGAATAAGAGGAAAAGTTCCTCGAGAAATAAAGGTGAGGGTTGGAGGAGCCTAGCTATGCTCCGTAGAACACTGGCCTTGAATCGATGAAGGCTGCGTTTTTAATAAACGCGGAGATTGTGGATTCAACAGGGGCGGCCAATTAAAGGGCTTTAGATCCATACGGAAAGTCCGTTAAGACTTCCATATAGAATCTGAATTTTGTCCAAGTCGTTATCAGCTACTTTCATTTGGGGGAAGAACATCAATAAAACTTTCTAAGATACGTTTTGGGCTATAGTGGCATTCAAATAAAAGCAATATTACAATAATGGATTTGTTAAGTTCATCCGTTTTATTGATTTCGGTAGTTTTGGTGGGTTTGGAATTTTGAAATTTATTAGTTGGGGGAAGGGTGCTCGGGAAAGTCGTCAGGGTTGTTTTGAAAAAGTTTGATATAAGATACGCTTTTAGTTGTATATTTAGAGTTAAATTTACTATTAGTATTACATTTAAGGTTAATAGAGGGTCTGGGTTTCGGAAATTTAGGGCATCCTCTATAGCTGGCGGGATGCGCGCCACCGCAGTTAGCACAAGTGCAGGGAGTAGATTTTACCTTGAGGCATTCTATAGTTTTATGGGACCTGCGCATTTTACACATTTAGGGTAGAGATAACAGGATCGGACCAAGTGGTGGAATTGCTGGCATGAAAAACATTGGCTCATCTGAGCCTTCCACGGTGTCTTTCGACTTTAATTTCCATTCCTAACAAATTTTGATTTGATATATTCTACATTGTCCGGGGGGGTTGGGACACTGTACCTAGAACAGGGGCATTCGAATTTTATTTGATCTAGGGCCTTTGTATAACTGTGTGATGCTGTTGAATTTAATTTTAAATTTTAAAAGTTCAGCTTTAATTAATGCTATGTCCACGGGAACGAGAAAGCCTCTGATAACCACTTTCAGTAGTTCCCTTCGTTAGCAAAAATGTACGATAATGGGTTTTATCCGCGGTTACTTTTCCTTGAATTTCGATGTACTCATCTCTAGAGCTGACCTGTATTTTAACTAAGGCTCCCCTCAGGTTGCCCTGGAGGGATGGGGCTAAGACTTTATGTTCGGCCAAGTAATCGTGCCATTTGGCAGCAGGAACTATGGAAAAAGGGGACGGCCTTTTTCCTTTCTAGCGGCAGATTCAATATTTTGTGCATCAGGTACAGGGCCTTCTGGTTCAAGCACTTGCTTGACCGTGGTAATGGGGGTTGGGGAATCACTTGTCTTAGTCCGAGCAGTATGCCTCTTTTGTACAGTTTGGAAGCCGTCGCTATCTACAAGGGGATGTTTTTGGGGATTGAAATTGAAATTTTAATTTGCATTGAGGCTGAAGGGAAGGGTAGAAGAATAATTACTATTAACAGCGGTAGATGGCGCCACTTGTGTGGCGGAATTATAAGTGGGCTGGCGAACAAGCTTAGAGGTTGAAAACGCAGGAAAAGGAATACTCCCGTGAGAAGAACTCACGCGGGGCTCATCATCATCTGGGGAAGAAGTAGTGTCCATCGACTTGCTGTTTAGATCCAGGTGTGCTAGTATAGCACTATCAGACTCCTATCCTCTGGGCTGATATCGTCGGGGAACATCTGACAAATCTGTCAGAGGTCTTCATACTTCATTTCCGTTATCCATCCACTGTCCGAGTCTTCATCCTCTCGTACAACACGAGGAGGAGAGCGAACTATTGTAGAAGCAAATAATTGCTCCTTGTACCTATTATAATCGGATACATTCTTATCACTTCCGAATAGCTTCTTGAATTCATGGAGTTCCATCATTCCACGTGGTGGCTGCGACATATCACAGGAACACTAGAACGCGTGCGAAAAACACTTGGTGAGGAACTCAGCCCAAGCACGTCCTTCCTCGACCAGTCAAAAAGTAATCGGTAAGTAATGTCTGAAACTTTTAGTTCGTTTTTTAAAGAGATTTGAATCTTAAGAAATCTAAAGTTAGGTTTATTCAGGATCACAATGGTCCCCGGTAATATTATTTGCTGTAAGAAAAATGCAGTTATGGCCTTATCTTTTTATAAAACAAAATGAATAGCAGGTTAAATTATTAGGTTCGTGATCGATAAGGGTGGCCATTATTTTTAAACGGCAATTTGTTTGCATTTTTTACAAAAGCGGTCCCCGTCACGACGTTCCTTTCACAAAGATAGGGGGTTTTGATTATGATTTAATTATTTTGACATATATTTCTTAATATGATTCCAATCTCTACAAGTTAAGTAATAAATTATACTGTTTTGAATATTCATTAAACTTCCAAAGTGAAATTACAGTCCCTAAAAACTAATAAAAATGGAAAATCACGTTTCTAAAAAATAATGCTCAAATTTAGTTCTATTAAAGTTAGTGCTATTTTATTTCTTTTATTGGTATCAATGATGACTTATTAAATAACACAGGACAACAAATTTCGATGAAATTTTTTTCTCTGAGATTAAATTAACCATTTATTACTAATTTTGGGTTGCTGAACACAAATATGACAATGAAAATTTGAAATTCACTCCCATTCCCAATATATTTGTAACTTAATATTTTCAATATGAAACAATGTGTCAACAAACACATGTACCTGTTTACTCCATGTTACGGGGTCGCTTATGCATTTCTCAGAGTTATTGAAAACTGCCAACAGTAGTCTGCCAACATTGTAGTGAACCAGTTTCCCTAGTATCTTTCCTCTATTTCGCAATGTCTTGATGAAAACGCTCACCGTACTCATCGCTAATTTGGCCACAGTTCCCCGGAAAAAAGTCCAAATGACACTGCAGGAAATACATTTTCAGAAACACAGTACAACCAAGTATCTTGTATGCAGACAACATGTCATTCACTGATTTCTGATAGTCCTTTGACTTCACAGTTCCTAAGAAATTCGTTGACGCAAGGCGAAGAGCATTCCAAGCTTCCTTTTCATCTTGTTAGAGCACGCTATCAAAATTTGCATCCTTAAAGAGCTTACGAATCTGTGGACCAATGTGAATTGCCTCTTTCAGTTTCGCTTCGCTGATTGTAGGGAATTTTTTATTTAAGTACTTGAAGGCTGATCCACTCTTGTCCATGGCTTTCACAAAATTTTTCATTAAGCCAAGCTTTATGTGCAAGGGTGGTAGTAGGATATTTCCCCCTCTGCTAATGGTGGGTTTTGTACATTCTTCTCTCCAATATCATATATTTTTCTAGTAGGCCATTGTTTTTACATAGTGCAAAGTTTTGGCTTTACTGTTCCATTCACATAAAAAGCAGCTGTACTTCGTATGTCCTAATTGAAGACCCATGAGAAAAGCTACCACTTTCAAATCACAACAAATATGTCAGCTGTACTTGTTGTATTGAAGGCAGTTTAACAAATGTTTCAATTTTTCGAAGGTTTCTTTCATAGAGACAAAGTGTCCAACTGAAATGAATGGAAGCTGGTTTCTATTATGCCGCAATATTGCCTTGAGACTTGTTTTGGATGAATCTATGAATAGCCGCTATTGCGAAGGGTTATGTTCTATTTTGAGAGCCCTCATTAAGCCATTGATATCAGAACAGAAAACAAGGTTTTGTTCCTTTATAAAATAGGGCAGGCCTATGCGGTGGTCGAGCGGTCAAGACGAGCGTTTCCAAGCGATCGTTCGACCACCATGTTGTGGGTTCGAGTCTCTCGTAAGGCCCGGATGTTGTGTTGGTGGGCGCAGTATGTTCCGCCCCTATCTGGTGCGCCTGGGGCAACGTCCTAAGACGGCTAAATGTTTCACGTTCCTGGCCGATATATAGGCGAATGATGGAAGTCAAGTGTCTGGCCATTTGATAAAAAAATAAAATAATAAAATAAAATAGGTCAGAAATTGCTCATGACGACTACGAAACAAAGTCACTCAGACATCTTCCTGGAGTAAATTCCATTCTCTCAGTCTCGATGCAAGTAATTCTGCCTTAGTCTTGGACAGCTCTAGATCTCTAACAAGGTTATTCAGTTCTTGAGAGAGAAGGTGTGGTGTAGGTATAACATTATCATTATACTCATCACTAGATGTAGAACACTGTTGATTATCACATGATATTGATTCTTGAACTTCCTCTGAATCAATGAAAAATTTATTTGGAGTTTCCGGAATGGTAAGTGGTAACCCTTCGCCATAGGGAATTGGTCGTTTATCAGATGGTATATTCGGGTACTCCAATGTCGACATTTGTTTCCTAGTGATTCCTCCACGAAGAGGCTGGACTATGCAGAAGTAGCAGTCATTTACGTGATTACTTTATTCCTGCCATATCATAGGAATGGCAAATGGTATTGCCATTTTTTTTGCCTCGCAGCCACATGGAAAGTTTCCTTAGACAGGAATTACAGCATATGTGTGGTGTCCAGGGCTTTTGTCTTGATCTCCAATGTTGCATCCGAAATAAAGGTGATATGTATTTTTCACTATTTTTTTCTTATTTGAGAAAATTTGTGTGATGCGCAGAGAATAGGCAAATTGTGCATAAAAATCACCCGATTTCAAAGCGGTTGGTTTCGTTATGAAATAAATCTTCTGAGCTACCCAAATTAAAATAATGCAAACATCTCATTTTTTCCTAATTTTTACGATTTTCAGTATCCACCATCCCTTTAAATCTCATCAGAAAAGGATATATTGATGACAAATAGAAAATGAAGCTGCTATGTTTGAAATGAACAAATCTTGTAATTTATTAAAAGGCATGTTATGTAACTTGATTTATCATTAAATAATAATGTATCTTTTTAATGAATATCAACTAATAAATTAATTAATATTTTTATTATTTTAATTAATTTATCATTTTAATTACTCATTGCGGCTCATTAGTTAATGCATTAATTTTACATTTATATCTGGTATGTATAATACGTAATAAATATACAAGTTTTAAAATTATAGAGTATTTTTATATTTCATGATAGATTCTAAACATTCTCTAAAAGTGACTCCAGCCTAGAGCGTTGTTGTTCATAGCATTGAAATATGAAAAAGAAGACAGGTACTGAAAACAGAAAGGCAAAGCTGGAAAAAGGCATTGCGGCTGCATCTGGCGATCCTCAACAGGAAAAACTTTGTTTCGGGCTTGCATCTTCAGAGTCCTCAAAAAATGGAGAAGCAGCAGGTTATACTCGCAGCAGCCAGCAAACAAGAGGGATTCTCTTGTTACGCCCAAGGAAAGGAATTGGATGCCCCGAATATAGGAGACTAACTGCACACTTCTACAGTCAGCCAAGATATTGTGGATTTGGCCGACATGGAAGATGAAAAAATGAGTACTGCTACTACTGACCTTACTCCCACAGGGAGTACTGATATTTCAAATATCGTGAGTGAAGCCATCGAAGACGTGCAGTCTGCATTAGCAGTGACCGCGTCCATTGTTTATACTGATAAGGGCAAGTATGACGCAACTCGTCCTTTAAAATACGATGAAATGATGGACTTTGTCCTGGTCCAGTGCAGCCACGGAAGGAAGACATGCCGCATGGTAAATTTCCAATGACAGAAAAACGTAGCTTCTCCCCTGTCGCATATGTCATAATGAATTCATTGGGTAAGATGCAAAAACGTGGATGGCTGTGTTATTCCGTGTCTAAGGACTACGCTTACTGCTTATTCTGCTGTATTTTCGGTGATCATGAAACCAAACAGACCATCTGGGTCATGGGTTACAAAGATAGGAAGCTTTTCAGTACTTCGGCGGAAAAGCATTCGAAGAGTGGCATTCACTCTACTTCTGTACAAACAGTGATCGCTTTTTCTTCAAGACACTCGATCGAATATGACATTGTAATTGACAAACAATTGAACAGTGAAATACGCAATTGGTCAGAAGTTTTGACTACCCTGTTAGACACTGTGCGAACAATGGGTGCACTTGGACCTCCTTTCCGAGGCCACCTGGAATTATCGGTTAATTCCACAGAACCAGGTTCAGATGGACCTTATGTAGAAATCCTGAAACTCATCACACGCCACAACAGCATGCTGAAGCAGCACATTGAATCACCGAATCGAATCAAATATCTCTCTAAAACGATATGTGACGAAATCATTGCCACGCTGGGACAACACGCAGCAAAACGAATCGTCAAGGGTGTGAAGCAAGCGAAATTCTTCACTATGATGGTGGATACTACAATTGATATCAGTCGTTAGGATCAAATGGCGTTTTTGATTCGTTATGTTACTATTAGTAAAGATTCTCGTGTTGTGGTAGCCAAAGATTCATTTCTCTTATTCGATGTTATTGAGAGCGCAAAGGCTGAACATATACTTCAGAAAATCGTCGGCACTTTTTCAGATCGCTTTCAACTTGACAAAGCTTACATCTTTGATCAATGCTATGATGGTGCCAGTAACATGTGTAGAAAGCTTGGTGGATTATAACGAGAGCACATTGGTGAAGAGCACATGGTTCCATATGTGCATTGTCCGACGCATCAGCTTAATCTTGTTGTTTCACATGCCGCTGAGGATCGCACTCCTGCCAAAATCAAGAACTTTTCTGGAACTGTTCAAGCGACTTATGAAAATTTTGCTTCTTGACCGGCCCATTGGAAAAAGCTTAGGACGATTATCCCAGATTGTTCTGGTTTAGAAGTCGAAATCGCTATCGATCAGGACGACAGCGATGAGCAATCCGGAAACCCACGGGAATGGTCCAGCAGCAACAGTGGAAGAAAGACGCTAAAATCACATTGTCTGACCCGTTGGGCGTACCGATATTTGGCTACTCACGCACTGGAGGCAAACTTCGTCGCAATGCCCACCTGCCTGGAGGAATTTATGTACAGTGAAATCATGTCGAGCGATGACATGTTCAAATGTTCTACTCTTCTTGAGGCTTCGAATTGGGAGTTTTATATGAATCTTTTGTGGTAGCATAAAGTTCTTGGGGTGGTACACAAAGCTTCCCAGATCTCACAAAAAGTCAATGTAGACCTTGGAATCGTTGTGGATGCTTTCAAAGCCCTTCTTGAGGAACTGATAAAACTTCAGTGTGACACTACTCATGCCAGTTTCGTTGATGAAGTGAATTCCTTATGGGAACAACAAGACTATGAAGGCGTTGGCTTTCGTCAGAGTTATATTCAAAGGAAAACATGGTTTGCTGACAAAAGTTCGGAAAACGAGCATCAACGTCCTGATATGAGTCCTGACGCCGGTGGATATTTTTTCGATACTGGACCAAATGAGATAAGCAAACTGCGTAAGAGAATGCGTGGACTGAAACAAGTGTTGGAGTGCTTCGGGTTCTTACAATTTAACTGCTTTCGCGCAAAATCCAAAGAGGAGCTGCGAGGACATGCCGAACATCTCAAGGAGAAGTATCCTGAGTGGTTAGATGACGCTTCTCTCTTCTCGGAACTGGCTGGATTCCAGTCGTTGTTCTTTTCATTTCGAATAGATTATAACCGACGAACTGACGGTTCAGAGTACAAGATGTACCTGACTTTTCTTGTGTCAAATCGAATCCTGGATACCTATACACAACTGGCAATGGTTCTTCGCATATTTCTGACCCTTCCTGTTGTTGTTGTTGTTGATACCCAGACCGGCTGACCTACCAGAAAGGTGACCATTCCCGTGAGCAATTACAGCTGCGAACGTGCTATTAGTGTCCTCAAGCGAATTAAGAGTTATGTCCGCTCGAATATAACGGAATACCGTCAGAACAATTTGTCTGTGCTGGTTGTTGAACGTGAAATCGTAGCGTCTTTGGATGTCAGTGACGTGATAGCCACTTTTTCACACTCTAAAGCTCGTCGAGGTGATAAGTTTGGACTTAGCTTAAAGCAGGAGTGATTACTTAACTTGCATTACATATTTTCCCGTTTTATATCTTATTCATTTAGCTAAGATTTTTCTGCTGGTCACTACTGGTGTTTCACCAACCCTTACTTCTGATAAATAAAACATGTTATGTGGTCAGTTTGGATTGTGTTTGTTTTTGTCATGTAAATGCCGGCGTACAGGCTGTACGCATATTTAATGAGCATGCTTAGTAATTTCTTGCATTTATCTCCATCTACGTTGATCTAGATTACTAGTCGAACAACGTAAGTGGAGATAAATGCAAGAAAAACAACATATATTATGTTTATTTGGAGTATAGTTCGAAGTATCTCATTTCGATTCTAGATTCCCTCCAGAACACATATTTTGAACTCTATTTTTAAAAATTTTATCGATGCCCCATTCCAGAACAGGGGCTCCACAACTTGACCACTTGACCCTGGTATAAGGCAGTGACGTAGGCAAGATTTTTTCGAGGGGGGCATTTAAAAAATACACTTAACAAAACAAAAACAAACCGGGGGGTCCTGGCCTGTTTGTACTCCACTGTATATATATATATATATATGCATACATACATACATACATATATACACACACAAGCATATATATATATATATATATATATATGTGTGTGTGTGTATGAGTAACTGTATTATTTTTTTATAGTAAATATGACGACCTGCTCTAATCCAGGATCCATAGCCAACGGTCAGGTATCGTACTTGCCGGCCGCCAACATAGGAGGAAGGAGGTCCGTACCCGTTCTGGACGAAGACGAGTTTCAGAATGGTTCCAGACTACAGTTCTCTTGCGATAAAGGTTTTATACTGAAAGGCGAGGACACGTTAACCTGCAAACCGTCGGGAATCTGGTCACATAACCCCCCGTCCTGCAACAGTGGTATGTGCTGCCCTTTTTTGTCAGGTGTCTCCAAATTTCCATGTTGAAAACTAATTTCTGGGTCAGGTGTGAATTGGCTTAAGGAAAATTTCTATGTATGGTTGAATTTATTAGACCTCACACTTGTCCGCGTATTTTGATAAATAATTTATATTATCTATTTATATCTATATATATAAAGAAGAAAAGTTTGTATGTATGTATGCATGTATGTTTGTATGATCCAACATCACGAGAGAACGGCTGAACCGAATTTGATGAAATTTGGTGAGTAGTCTTGAAATCGCCCCACTTAAAATTTAGTCCATGTTTCGAGTTTCTACAACCAGTGGTTCTCGAGATATCAGTGAAAAATGACATTTTCGTTTGTCGCATCATCACGGGAGAACGGCTGAATTGAAATGAATGAAATTTGGTGAGTTGCGTTGAAATAGCCCCCACAAATTTAGTCCAATTTTCGAGTTTCTAAAACCAGGAGTTGTCGAGATATTGATGGAAAACGAAACTTTTCCCTAGGAATTCTACTCTCTAACTTCATGATTCCCAACGAAAGAGATTGGAAATAGTTGGTTTAAAACGTGAAAATCAATTAAATCTCGAGTTTTGTGGGAGTTTATTGAACGTATTAGTCACTTTTGAAAATCGCAGATTTGAAATATGAATTTAAATGGAAACTATTACCATGGTTTATTTCTCACAGGCTTACTCAATAACGAAAAGTATCACAAGAAAGATCAATTATGCATAAAACATGGATTATGAAACACTTTCCAACTTTAATTTTATTTAAACATCTCTAAAATGCGATACATTCAGCAGTAATATATCCCAATACTGCAATAAATTATATTTGAAAATTTAAAACTTCATCGAAAAAAAACGAACTTGATTCAAATGACATCATCGAAATATAAATCGCCTGGCTCTCTGTGTATAAGCAGTAAATATTTCATTCATACATTTTTATTTCATTCATACATTTTTATTTCATTCAGACCTTTTTATTTCATTCATCACAGTACCACAATAATTTATTCTACTTCAAAACTTAAACCATGGAAGCCAAAGTAATTTGACTCTATGCATAAAACTTCATTGAAGAAGTCTGTTATTAAATCGGCTGCTTCTCCATGTAAAATCAATGAATGTTTCATTTATATCATCTATATTGCAGACTCCTGAGCAAATTAATTGTGCATTAAAGAAATTCAGCAATTCTTATACAACTCATCTTACAGCCTAATCAGTTTGCATTCTCCATAAGTAAAAATTAGGTTTCGTTGTAGAAATTATCAAAGTTTGATGATCCTTTAAACTCAAATATATTTGTGTTGTTTCAGAATACAGATGCACAGAAATTAAGCAAAAATAAAGCTGTTTTAGAACGAATACAACACTAAATTTAAATTAAAAAGAACTTAAAATCACTATTTTGACACAAGATGGATGCCATATTTTATTTTGAAGTGGGTCAGGTGATCTCTTCATATAATGGTCGCGTGATCTCGTCATATAAAGGGTTTAATTATTATTTTAATTGTTATTTAAAAAAACTACTGAATATATTTTGCTGAACATTTTTTATATATTTTATGGGATAATTTGCTTCCTAAAACTTTCGAAGCAATTTGTGAATTTTAAATTCGCTTAAAAGTGTTTGAAAATTTAGGTCTCATAGGGTTCAATGAATTTCATTTTTTCAACCCGGGTTCAATCGAAAACTAATTGGGTGATATTATTCATTTATATTCCCATAGGTCCCACAGACCGTCTGAACAACATACTAAAATTTCATTTTGATAAAGTCATTTTTACGGCAGTTATCGTGCTAACGGACAGACAGACAGACAGACAGAATGAACAAAGTCATAAGCACTCTCCAACTATGTTGTAAAGTGTTAAAAAGGGTTATTTCATTATCAGCATTTTATGAGGAAGATTCTTTCTTATGCAGCTATCACTTATATAATGCAATGATTTTTTTTTCTTACATAATGCAATGAATTTACATCTTTCACAGTGAAGAAACAATGTATAAGATTCGCGGCCCTATATGTTCCGGTGTAATTTTTATCACAGTTTTGCATGGTAAATCCCGCAGAACGCCGGGTAATCGCTGTTAGCCTATAATAATAAAAGAATATGTATGTCTATGTATGTCTATGTATGTCTATGTTTATGTTGTCTGTAGTGAAAAATCCTAGCGACCCACAGCTATGTAATTTGATACAGAAGTGCCTCAACTCCCAAAAGGAAATGCTGTCACAAAATTCTTTTAAAACTCGGATTATGACATTATTAATTTAATAGTCGAAATTCGGCACTATTCCATAATCCAATATCGCGACCAATTTTGATTGGTACCATCATCTATTGCAGGTTGCTAAAACTAAAACTAGAACAATTTTTTAATTTAATTTACATCTCAAACTGTTATAAGGTAATAAAATTAAAATAACTTCGTTAAGAGCAAAATACGACACAAAATAATGGTATCGACCGGTTTCGAAAGTAAGAAATATCTTAGACTGGGATACGACGTCCGATATTGGTCTCGGAAAAGGGGTCGGCCCCCTCACCTTCAGCCATCGTACACATTATCGATAAGAAGAAAAATTAAATCCATCAATCTTGGCCCACCGGAATCTGTCCAACTATCTGGCTTCGCTGGTGGCATTGACATTAGTGGTATTTGAAGACGAATGCGTGGTAGATAGCTTTTCCAATAATCTCTGTATGTTCTAGTGTAGTTTTAATGAGAGATTTGTATTTTAATTACCCACCAACGTCGAATATTCACTGCTAGTTAGTTAATATGAGATTACACGATAACTGGAAGAGTTACAATCCATAACATTAAGCTGTATTAGAGACCAGATTTAAGTATATTGCCGCATTTAGCATTGTTATACAAATGAATATATTTCAAATAAAAACATGTTATGTTTCGATTCATTTATGAGAATAGGATAAAAAAATAATTTTTTAAATTTAGAATCATGGGAATAACAAAGATTTGTATGCGTATGAAAAACAACTTTCGCCCATTAACAAATGAAGCGGTCTGATTCGACTTGTGTTTTACAATTCGACGGTGTTTCACAATACAGGAGGATAGTATGTATATAATGTCGACATTTTATATACTATAGCAGTACGAGCTATTTTTTCGGTTCCGAGTGGTCCTCTTTGGGCTATCTGAAACGGGAAAACCCCCAACGTGCACAGTCGTATTTGGTGTTTTTGAAGACAGTATAAATATCTCAAATGAGACACGTTTCAGGTATGATCATTATCAGCTATTTTGTTACCTTTTGGGAGGGGTCTTCTGCAACCCATCTCTCGTAAAAGCCCCAGAAGCGGCGCATAAATCTGACAGATTTTGTAACCGACAGTTTTTTTAACCGACCGTTTTTCCGGATACGTCTACATGGTCAAACCTTATGATCATTATGAGCTATTCAAAACGGCAGGGACTCTTGGACGATCTACAGGGTGATTCGATCTTATTTCGAATATTCGTGGCAAGAAACTCCAGATTGTAGAAATATCTGTAACATGTAATAACATGTCGTACCGTGAAACTTTAAAACTGCTTCTGCACATACTTTTGATAAAGTATGTTTTTTACCCTTTACTCATTCAGCAAATAACAGCTGCCCAAACAAAAAAAAACAACTGAAAATCGGTTCAATAGATTATCAGAAATGGAATGACAAATTATATTTTGTATTTTCAATATGTAGATTGCTCAATTGTATGTTCAGTATATAGATTCCATACTACCCTCGAATGTCAATCTTATTTACTTTTTTGTTGTTGTTTAGTGTCCCTAGAACATATTAAGTACTGCTACAACCTGTTACCTATAGAGCACGGAAATGTGGCGCATATTTTTCCTGACAATTACCCAAAGTCAAATTTTGATGCTGAGGATGAGTTTCTGGATGTCCCAGAAGGAACAACCGTGCACTACTCCTGCGAAGATGGATACGAATTGCATGGATCAGATACGGTGAAATGCCTGAGCACCTCAGTCTGGTCGGCTCAACCTCCAACATGTTCAGCCGGTACAGTTCAATACCACTAGTTTGCTCACAAAATGTTTTATTAATTAATAATTCCACAGAACTGATCGTCTCTTTCTACCATGGCTTTAAATCTTTACTGCATACTTCTGAATGAAGTTTGGGTTATATTTGCCCATGTTTACCCATGTGTTACATGACCATCTTTTTGCTCACTGTAATTAACTTTATCACTGACGGTGATATCAGCCGATATATTTAGTCTAAATGACAGTTCTTATATTAATGGACGGAATTTAAAAATTACGTATCATTTTTCTTTAATTTAATTTGAGTTTAGGTATTCCGTTCATGCAGTATATGAGGGTGAAAAGTTCTTATAATCGAATCAACCCCAAAAAGTAAGAAAAATAATAAAATATCCGGTTTTTGTCACCTTTTCATTGTTTTTATGGGTCATTAGCAGAAATATACAGCCAGGGCTATAATTCAAACGCTGGTCCGATCGTCAATATTAGGAGCTCATTCGAAGCAACTCCATCTGAAGAAAAGTATTTTACTACTTTGTTCAAGTTTTACGAGTACATAGTTTCTGAATAATCGGATGAAAACTGAAAATTTATTTTTGTCTCAATCGTTTGAACGACAGAAGATATTTATTTCATCCTTACTCTGTTATACAGGTTGTTCCGCTAAGAATATCCGAAAGGAGTAAAAAGTGGTCGTAGAAGTAAAGTGAAATATGAAAAATAATCAACAAACGGGGAATTTAACCATGATAATTGAATCACCCAGAATTTATTCATAAAAATGCGAAATTTTATTTTATACGGAGCCCTAATAAAAAATATCAATTAATAAAAGTTTCGCCGCTCTCAAATAAGTAGGAATAAATATACAAATTTACCCGATACCTTTGATGAAAATTCCGCTGAGATATCGATCATTGATATTCTGAGAATGTGTAAGAATTCCTGGGTTTTAAAAATAATGTGTATACAATCTTCATAAAAAAATATATTTGTTTCATCAGATAAAGTTTAATATAATATATTGGTCCTTTCAGATTGTGGACGTTCTTCTTGGGCAAGCAAGCGTATCACAAACGGCTTAGAAACATCACCTGAGGCGTTGCCATGGGTTGTAGCCCTTGCAGTAGAGGAAAACGGCTACACCACGATTGTGTGCGGAGGAGCTGTGTGGAGTAGTGGGGTAGTTGTGACGGCAGCTCACTGCCTCAGTCGGGCAGATATATACACACTATATTTTGGAAAGCAATACCGAGACGATCGAAAAGACGACAACCAAGTGCTGGTCAGGAGAGTAAGTAAATTTTAAGTCACGTGTTCTTATTCCAAGATGTGCCGTTTTGAATTTCCAATCAGAACTGTGAATTTCTAGATCTTTCAATCATAACAACAAGATGGGTATCTTCAATATTTCTAATCATTAAAAATATATTTAAAAATTCAGACATTTTGTCTGTCCGGTGATATTTTTATCTAAGCAAATCCACATAGCTCATTCGATCACAACTAAATTGGGCTAGGATGATGCATTGTTTTTACTGCCAATTGCAGTAGAACTTCTGTGGCAGCCGCTCAAATTGTGAAATGTCAAGATCGCGCGTTAAATTTTTGTCTTCAGCCTCAAATATTGGCTTTGATTTTCTATTAGATTAGTGCTCTAGCGCCAACTGAACTCGCTGCATTTGTAAACTACTTATTATTTATTGTCTGTATAAATTCCCCTTATATTGCCCGTGTTACTTCAATAAACTGCTTATTCACTTAAAGGTACTTGTATTGATTGTGTGCATGTGTGCAAGTAGTTTGCTTGTGTAAATTATTTTAAACCTCGTTCCGATGTAATTAAATCCCGATGCGTTGCAAGCATGCATGCATACTGTGAGACCAAGCATATGTGAGACAGTTTTATGTTCATTACTAGCAGCATACCCGTTCTTCGTACGGAGTATATAATATAAAGAGATTTATAATTCGCAATCATGTGCAAATTCTGTTAAAATATTAAATTTATTGCTCATAAAGAGAAGTTTAAGAATATCTGTTCTCACTATGCAAAATTATATTCACGGGCAGATCTGAAGAATAAAACATCCTGGCCCCTTTTGTAAGTAAATTTGCAAAAAAAAATAAGGAATTGAATCAATATATGCAACCCCGTACTACTTATATTGTTGCAGATTAGAAAATATGCCAGTGTGTTAGTAGAAGCTTACCCGTATTGCAATATGAGTCTCAAAAATATTTGCCAAAATAAAAAAGATGACGTAATAAATAGAAAGTATCAAAAATCCCAGTAATCTTAATACCAGAAGGTCGTAATTGATTCCAATATATGCCAATATATATCAAAATATATGCCAATATACCTGTACTACTTATATTCTCGTAGATTAGAAGATATACCCATGCATTTGTAGAAGATTACTCGTACAACGTACTATATATGAGTTTCAACAATTTTCGTCATAATAAAACAATTCCATAATAATTTGAAAATATCAATAATCCCTGAATCAACAGTCCCCGAAAATACCAATAAAAATGATGTTTAAATCTGAAGACCGTAATTGATCCAGTCAAAAATGCAATGTCAATGAAATTTATTTTATATACATATTTTTATTATTCAAATCGGAAAAGATTTAATAAAAATCGTATGCCGCATAACATATTGAATCCGTTGCTAAGCGACATGATATCATTTGCTTCAAATAAATTGATAGAAATCATATCATCTGAATAATACAATCTCCATTGAAGGTTTGGCGACATTTTCGTCAATTTAGCGATAACTTAAAAAATCGCCAAATTTATCGCCAAGTGGGACTATAGAACTGATAGTCCCATTTTGCGACAAATTGACGAAACATCATCACAATACTATCCCCTAACAAAACACAATTAATTTCATTTAGTAAGCGCAATTTTATCAATTTCATGATATTTTTATCGATTTAAAAATATTTTTACCAATTTGGTGATATTAAAAAAATTCCTTCAATGTGTTACTAAGTAGGATGAATGAACTGACCGACAAATGCTACAGAAACATCATTTCAGTACTCTATTCTAAAAAAACAAATTTAAATTCTTTGACTGATTTGGGCCATTTTTATCAATTTGGAGACATTTCCATTAATTTGATAAAGTTTAAGAAAAGTTACCAAGTTATTTAGAGATATTCCGCTAAATTCGTAGCTCTGAATTTGCAGATCTGAAGAATAAAATATCCTGATCCCTTTTGTATATACTAAATGAAAACACTAAAATTGTATTAGAAGATACATACACCCGTTCTACTCTTTTTCTGCTTCAACAATCGACTAAATGAATTTATTGGGTAAACACAATATATGAGTTTATTAGCTAAACACAATATATGAGCTTGAAACCTCTTTGCTTAAATAAATGAAAGTGATGTACGCAGTCCACAATATATATAATTAAAATAACAATCAAACCGTTCATATATAAAATATATTTTTACATCCATTTATTTATTATACAAATAGAAAAAATAATAATAAATATTACCAACACGTTTAATTTCATTCCATTGCCGAACAACATGATATAAGATAGAATCTTCCTCATAAAATGTGAAATTAAATAGCCATTTTGATTTCTTTATACTCTTCATCGTTGAGTAAAAATTTGTGAAAGATGAACCATGGAGGTAGATTTTTCCATTTAAATTCATGTTTCAAACAATTCATGCTTTCCTATAGTGACTAATTAATGCAAAAATCCTGTACTAAACTCGGAAATAAAGTTTTATTTCATTTTGGCGTTTTAAACAAACGATTTTCATCCTTTCCGTTTGGATAAACCACGGAGTTGGAGAGTAGATCTCCTAAAAAAAAGTTACGTTTTTCATTAATATCTCGACAACCCCTGGTCTTAGAAACTCGAAACTTGGACAAAATTTATAGGGGGCTATTTCAAGGCTATCCACAAAATTTCATTAAATTCGGTTCAGCCGTTTTTCCGTGATGATGAGACAAACGAAAATTTGGTTTTTTACTAATATCTCGAGAACCACTGGTCGTAAAAACTCAAAACAAGAACTAAATTTTAAGTGGGGCTATTTCTAGGCTACCCACAAAATTTCATCAAATTCGGTTCAGCCGTTCTCCCGTGATGATGGGACAGACAGACAGACAGACAGACAGACAGATTTTCATTTTTATTTATATAGATTTATTATTTACTAGCAGCATACCCGTTCTTCGTACGGAGTATATAATATAAAGAAACTTGAAATTCATAATCATGCCCAAATTCTTATAGTATACTAAATGACATGTTTAATCAAAATATTCTGTTAAAATATTTAATATAATGCTCCTAAAAAGAAGTTTAAGAATCTCTGTTCTCGCTATATAAAATTATCTTCATGGACATATCTGAAGAATAAAACATCTTGGACCCCTTATGTAAGCAAATATAAAAAAAATATGGAATTGAATCAATATATGCAAAATAAAAGCGTTAAAATTGTATGGGACCCGTACTAATTATATACGCGAATATTAGAAAATATAACCTGTATTCGTACCAATAAACCCGTAATCTTTAAATCTGAAGACAGTCATTTATTCCAATATATGTCAAAATTAAAGTGCTAAAATTATATGGGAAGATATACACGTACTACTTATAATGTCCGATTATTAGTAGAAGATTACCCGTTTTGCAATATGAGTCACAAATGTTTTTTGGTAAAATACAACAGACGACGTAATAAATTGAATATATAATTAATCCCCTTAATCTTCATACCAGAAGACTGTACTTGATTCCAATATATATGCCAATATATGTCAAAATATATGCCAATATACCTGTACTACTTATATTCTCGTAGGTTAGAAGATATACCCGTGCATTCCTAGAAGATTACTCGTACAACGTACAATATGCGTGTGTCAGCAATTTTGCCGCAATAAAACAATGGCGTAATAACTTAAAAATATCAATAATCCCTGAATCAATAATTCCGTAATATATCAATAATATTAATGTTTAAACCTGAAGAGTATAATTGATATTATCCAGCCCAAAATGAAATGGCAATGAAATTTATTTTATATACATATCTTCATTATTCAAATCGGAAAGGATTTAATAAAAATCGTCTGCCGCATAAACACATTGGATTTAAATCCGTTGCTAAGCGACATGATATCATTTGCTTCAAATAAATTGGTAGAAAAAATATCGTCTAAATAGTTATATTTCTATGAAACATTTGGCGACAGTTTCGTCAAATTAGCGACATTTTAAAAAATCGCCAAATTTATCGCCAAGTGGGACTGTAGAACTGACAGTTCCACTTTGCGAGAAATTGACGAAATATCATCACAATACTATCCCCTAACAAAAAACATTTAATATCATTTATGTAGCGCAATTTTATCAACTTCAAGATATTTTTATAGATTTGAAAACATTTTTATCAATTTGGTGACATTTTAAAAATTCGCTAAATGTATTACTAAGTAGGATGGTTGGTCTGACAGATAAATGCTAACCAAACATCATTTCAGTACTCTCTTCTAACAAAACAAAAAAAAAAATTCATTGATATGTAGAAGACCCAAGCCACACGACCAACCCGAAGGTTTATGGCAGCTGTTTGTGTGTCGTTTATATCAATTTGGCGACATTTCCGTCAATTTGGCAAAGTTTAAGAAAAGTTGTCAAATTAGCGATATCCCTCCAAATTCGTAGCTTTGAATTTGCAGATCTGAATAAAACATTCTTATCCCGTTTCAATATACTAAATGAAAACACTACAATTGTATTAGAAGATATACCCGCTCTACTCTTTTTCTGTTTCAACAATCGGCTATATGAATTTATTGGCTAAACACAATATATGAGTTTAGTAGCTAAATACGATATAAGCTTGAAAACTCTTTGCCAAAATAAATGAAATTGATGTACGCAGTCAGCAATTAATATAATTAAAAGAAAAATCAAACCGTCCATTCATAAGATATACTTTTATATCCATTTATCCATTTATTTATTATTTAAATCGAAAAAAAAAATAATAAAAACATTAACAAACACATTTAATTTAATTGCGATGCCGAGCAACATGATATATCCTCCTAAAATGTTAAAATTTATTAACCACTAACAGCACACCCGTTATTCGTACGGAGTGTATAATTTAAAGAAACTTAAAGTTCGCAATCATGTGCAAATTCTGTTAAAATATTAAATTTATTGCTCCTAAAGAGAAGTTTAAGAATATATGTTCTCACTATGCAAAATTATCTTCACGATCAGATCTGAAGAATAAAACATCCTGCCCCCTTTTGTAAGCAAATTTACAGAAGAAAAAATAGGAATTGAATGAATATATGCAACCCCGTACTAATTATATTGTCGCAGATCAGAAAATATGCCAATGTGTTAGTAGAAGATTACCCGTATTACAATATGCGTCTCAAAAATATTTGCCAAAATAAAAGAGATGACGTAATAAATTGAAAACATCAATAATATCCGTACTCTTTATACCAGAAGGTCGTAATTGATTCCAATATATGCCAATATATATCAAAACATATGTCAATATACCTGTACTACTTATATTCTCTAGATTAAAAGATATACACGTGTATTTGTAGAAGATTCGTACAACATACAATATATGAGTTTAAACAATTTTTGTCATAATAAAATAATTGCATAATAACTTGAAAATATCAATAATCCTTGAATCAATAATCCCAGAAAATATAAATAATAATAATTTTTAAACCTGAAGACCGTAATTGATATTATCCAGTCAAAAATGCTATAAGAAAAATCAAATGGTTCTTTTCTAAAATATATTTTTATATCCATTTATTTATTATTCAAATCGAAAAAATAATTATTAAAATTAACAGACAGATTTAATTTAATTGCGTTTCTGAGTAACATGATATAAGATAGAATCTTATAACATGTTAAATATGTCATGTCTTATAACATAAACTGCGAAATTAAATAACGATTTTGATTTCTCTATACTTCTCATTGTTCCGTAAAAGCTTGTTTTAAATAAACCATGAACCATGGAGATAGATTTCCCCCTTTAAATCATGTTTCAAACAATTCATGTTTTCAGAAAGTGACTAATTAACGCAAAAAATCCCCCATCAAACTCAGAGATTAAATTTTAATTCACTTTCAAACGATTTTCAAGCTTTTCGTTTGGATAAACCATGGAGTTAGGGAGTAGAACTCCTAGGAAAAAGTTCCGTTTTTCATTAATATCTCGACAACCCCAGGTCTTAGAAACTCGAAACTTGGACAAAATTTATGGGGGTATATTTCAAGGCTATTCACCAAATTTCATTAAATTCGGTTCAGCCGTTTTTCCGTGATGATGAGACAAACGAAAATTTCGTTTTTTACTAATATCTCGAGAACCACTGGTCGTAGAAACTCAAAACACGGATATAATTTTAAGTGGGGCTATTTCTGGGCTACCCACAAAATTTCATCAAATTCGGTTCAGCCGTTCTCCCGTGATGGTGTGACAAACAGACAGACAGACAGACAGACAGACAGACATATTTTCATTTTTATTTATATAGATTAGGTCTGTAATGTTAGGCAATAGCATACGACTTGAGTACCAGATGTAGTACTATAGAGATCAACTTCAATACGAGTAGGAGTACAACACCTTGAGTTAGTACCAGTACGATATACGATAAGATCGACTTCAGTACGAGTAGGAATATAACACCCTGAGTTAGTACCAGCACAATATACATTGATGTAAGAATACCAGACAGAGTATGAGAGATGAAACGGAACCAACGTACGAGATGTGTGTCAAATTTGCAAGATAAATTGAATGTATGTGTGTATCAATTATTGTAGCAGGTCATAGACCATTTTGATAAATAGAATTTACCTGGTCTCACATGTCCAATCTCCTCCGCAAAATAGTATGTGATATATTGTTGTAATTAATTTAATAATTAAAAGAATGTTCGTAATAAATAATGTTATTTTTAAAGTTATAAAATGGTGCAATTAATTGAGTAGCATTATGTTAATAAATATTTTATTCCAAGACTCGCACTAAAGACAATATGGTGGAGTTTATTGGCGGCACAACCCAAGTGTATCACGAATTACGATCAACAACCACGTTAATTATGAATAAGTCAATAAGTCTAAAATCAACATAAAGTGTCCTTTTTAAATGAGCACCACACATACAATACATCAATTTATCTAAACCACACCAAATCTGGTGCAATGCAGTTGACTTTTCTTTAGCAGCCCAGTAACTAGGTTTTCTCTTTTCATAGTATTTGTTATTTACCTAAATTCATTTAACTTGGAAATATATTTCTTCGTGCCTATTTTATTTATTCCTTTACTTTTTTCTTTCTCTCATTTCATTCTTCATAAATTTTAAAATCAATTCGGCATCCTCCCCTCCCCCATTTCTATATATTATTTTATTTTAATTGTATTTCATTTTATTTTTACTGTATTTTATTTTATTTTTATTTTATTTATTTATTGTTTTATACATACTTTTCATTTATTTTCTGTTTATCACATAATTATGATCCATATATGAAAACATGTTTTCACATATGTGTAAATTTTGATAAACAAGTGTATTTAATGCGGTATTTTTTTAGAAAATATAAGCAATCAGCTCCATAGAAAATAAAGATGACTTACTAAGTCGATGCTTTAGGAGTAAAAGGACATATGCATAACTTTGCTGGAGACGTAACATATAGTTCTTGAAACATGAATCCATACTCACGGTGTTAAATGCATGAAACCAATATATTATTTGATAAACCTTCTGATTCACGTAGTAAAACATACCAGAGTTTTTGTACATAAAATATACAAAGCGCATTTTTGATTTTTATCAACAAGCTACCACTAACTAATTAAGCACCATTGCTGATGTTTTGGTTTTAAAAAATATTCAAAAATGTTATTTGACATCAGCATCAAAACATACGTAGGTTTCGTGGGGATATCAATCTGCTGTGATTGAACACAAATGTATGATGATGGAGTTGACTGAAATGGTTATTATATCTATTTGAAGACCATACTATTCATTCTTACATTTCTTTCATTATGTGTTAGATGCTTTATGTTTTATGAAAAGCATTAATCAATGCTTAATATATACTCTTTATATCAAGGAAGAAATATGCATTTTGGTGGATGGTAAAAGAACCACAGTGTTGATAATTTCGATGCAGCATATTTTTTCAAATTCGTTTCTAAAAACTTTCCACTTAGGTGCGAACACCTGTGGCTCAGAATTTTCTTTTCACAAAATATCTAAAAATAACATTTTTTTTTTCACCATAAACAATAAATCCTGATTACAGAAATCGTTTATGTTTCTAAGAATGATGCAGCCAATAAATGCAATAGCATGGTTATGCGCCGCAATTTTTCGAACCTTGCTTTAGTTACCCATCTTAAATGCGGGTTCTGTAACTATTCAGGGTGTCCCAAAAAGATTGAAGCGCGCTTTAATTCTTTAAGTGTTAGAGATAAGTAGGCAATGTAAATTGCAAAAATGTTGAAAATAAGGTAGGAAATAACACTACGTTAATGAAATAGTTCTCCCATTAAATTTCAAAAAATTGTACTTTTTAAATTTTTATATGACCCCCTTAGACAAATTGGGTCAAACAGAATTTTTTTATTTTTAATGCAACAAGATCATTAAAAACACCTCATATCTGTATCTTTAAAATCAACTGAATTATGATAAAGGACAAAAATCTGACTTATGCCACTTTTCCGTACCTTGTGAAAGGCTGTTTCATCAGTGAAAATAGGGATCACAAACTAATTGACGACGAAAATTATTCAGATCAAAAGTACGTTAATATGTGTTAAAATGTTTTAACACAAATATATCTAAATAAAGCATTACACAGAAAAAGATCATATAAAGCAGTGGTACTCACTACGCGGTTGGGTATCCTATGTATTATCATCCAGTTGTGTCTTTTTTGTGATATGCCACAAATTTACATTTCTAATGTGATATATGGTCTCCATACACAATGTTCAGTTTTCAATTAAATATAACTCGCTCAATTTTAAAGATACAGATATGTGGGTTTTTTTTTTTATCTTGTTCCATTAAAAATAAAAAAAAATTAATTGACAAAATTTGTCTCAGGGGGTCGTATAAGTATTTAAAAAGTGTAACTTTTTTAAAATGAATGGGACGACTATTTCAATAACGTAGCCTTATTTCCTATCTTACTTTCAACATTTTTGCAATTTACATTGGCCACTTATCTCCAACAGGTAGAGAATTAAAGATCGTTTTAATCATTCTGAGACACCTTGTATTCTCAATTTGTGTTCAAAAACGAATTTGTTATTATGGTAATCATTTAACTAATGCACGCACTGAAGTAAGAAAACAAAACTCGGCGAAAAAGCACTAGATTGCTCAATGTACTTAAGTTTGAGGGAACTACACAAGTTGAAGTATAACGAGGTCAAAAGGGCAACATCATGAGTTTTCAAAGGTTTGAATGCACCTCAGGCAGAAAACTCGGCCTAACCAATTTCTATTCCAAGTTATGGATAAGTGTATAATTTGAATGTGAATTTAAAATGTAAAATATAAGTGTACATTGAAAGTTTGTATATAATGAATTTTCCCATCGGAATAATTGACGTTTGCTAGCACACATATCAAAGAACAAATATACCAAACAAACTGACTGAAATTTATTAAATTGTATAAGTTAGCTCACTTTATGTAATGCATTGTAGAATAACGCTTAAACATTATTTTAAAACAAAACGAAAATAAAGATTTTTTTATCTAGATTTCAATCATTATTGTTTACGGCTGTCTATTTAGTGATATGAGAAATTGATCATAAAAATGGAATATTTTGAACAGATATTTTTGTAAAATTTATAAAGTTGTCCTCTAGAACGTGTAATTGATATCGATTGTGAAACAAGTTTTTGTAGCAAGCATCAGGTGCTTAAAGAAACTGGACAAACCATACGCGTCACCTTTTATGCCCCTCGTACGGAGGTACACAATCGTTTGATTCCTCGTTGGTTTTAAATAGCAGCTAGTTGTTAAAATTTTGTGAGACTCACGTTTTTAAAAGTTTAACACAGCATAGTTTCTCCTTCCATCCCCCCTCTCAAACATATGTCTCTTCTTTCAGAGTACACGGCTCGTTATTCATCCTTCCTACAACAGCACAACTTCTGAGTTCGACATAGGCCTGGTGATGTTTCAACCGAAAATCGCATTCTCGAACAGGACGCGTCCGATTTGCCCACCGACTGCTGAATCAACGGCCCGTAACCTCATGCCCGGAAAATATGGATACGTAAATAATGATTAAAATTATTGCACCATTTCTATGTATTATAAATATTGATCAGTTTTAATTACAATATATATTTATATATATATATATATATATATATATATATATATATATATATATATAAATAAAAATTGAAAGATTTTAATCGAAAATTATGCATAAACTACTGTATGTACAAAAAAACCATCTCTACCATATCTGTTACAAATGAGTAACTATAGGCCAAGACTAAGGATAAAGATAGAAGGTAACATATCACTACAATGGAAAGGGGGATGAGAAGAATATTAGGATTCAAAAATCACAATTAAAAGTACATAAAAGTAAATAAAAATAAAACTCGGCAAAAATGAGAATAGGCAATAATAATTAGCTCAAGATAAGAGATTAAGAATAGAGAACAATCAATTGAAACTACACAAAAAATGGCGGTTAGTTCGAAATTGCATTCTCATCAGGACAGCCATACAATTCGAATTAAAACCGATAGAATAGGCAGTTTCTGACAATGGCGATAGTTTTTAACTATAGACACCATTGGAACTGTCTACTGGCTAGTGGAAGGAGAAAAATAAATCAATTGAATTATACAAATCTGAAAAACAATACCTCCTCGAACAGAAATATGAAATCACAAGCATAGCACCACGTGTAAGATAAACTAGTGACTGAGCATTTCACCTCACTTCGTCAATGCGAGTGGGCACCGGAATGAATACATTTGATCGATTGGTCTCCATAATATGTATGGAGACTTTCAAAAATAGTAATCAGTATAGGACTCAGGACAGGTGGAAATTAGTCATTCGAAAATAGTAAACAGTATTAGACTCAGGCCAAGTGGTAAGTGAGGTGATAAGAATGGGTGAATTTTCAAAAATGAGTTAACCAATCAAAGATAAATAATGCATGTGTAAAATTATTACGTGGTATATTTGAAATTATTAATAATATTATTTACAAATACTTCCGGATATTGGTAATTTTGACAAATGCGTTTAAGATTATTGATGTGGAGAAAGTGAAACTGAGGATCAGAAAGTCGATGTATTCGAAATAGCTGGTTTAAAATGATGTTTCTAAACAATTGAATAGAATTACAAGAATGATATGATAGCAGCTTTATGATAGTGAAGTTGTAAGAATCTTTTTTATCATATAGATTGGTGATTACATGATTATTGAGGGTATCTAAATTTAGGTCTAAAAAATTAACAGTTTGACTAACGCAAGGCTCATTAGGAATTAATTCAAGGTTAGACGGGTAAAAATCAATATTAATGGGATAGGAATCATCAATGATAATACAAATTAAGTCGTCAACATATCTATATATAATATATGAATTAGAGTTAAAAACGACATTCATAATAATAAAGATATAAGTTAGCGAGTATACTACTACTACAGCCACCTTGTGGTACACCAGATGTTTGTAAATAAATGTTATCACCTTGGATAATATAATTGTTGTATAACACAAAGTGCAAGAGCATAGGAAAATTTTTGACATTAAAAGCAACATGATTGGAAGATATATAGTCATGATATAGAGAGATAATAACCATATGTAACTACCAGACCTTCCGACCTACCAGAAAGGTGTAAGGTAACAGTTTGGACGACCAAGAAGTGCCACCTAATTTAGACCGGAACCCAGTGGGAGATGCATCCACAGGGACCGTACCCTCCTTCCCCTACCACCAACCTCTCGGAAGGACTTGCGAATCCACATGTTTAACGTGATCGTACTCCGCGTGAACACGTCGGCAGTTTTGGCAGCGGAGGGAATCGAACCCGGGTCTACTGAGTGCAACTCTAGCGCGCTAACCACTGGGATACCGCGCCCGCGTATTTTCCTTGTGGTAGATCGTTGCTGTATTCGGCGTTAAGATTGAAAGTGTTCGTATGTATGATTTTAAGTTTCTAATCGCATCATTATTAATTAATATGTTCAAATTTATTATATTTAGTTTTTTTAAATATCATTCTCCCCTTTCCATTTTTCTTATATCATTCCCATTATTATTTCTCTGTTTATAATGCATTTTATGATGCTTCAACCATGTGGTTGTATTATAATACGAAATACATTTAGAACTTCTGTGGAGGTAGAAATCTGTGAAAAGTAGCATCTATAAAAGTTCTATCGAATTCCATCTATTGAAACGTACATCTTTTCTTCATTAATTTTGGTCATTTTAATATTTTGGGCCTCCAACATTTTTTTCCAATTCTTTTTACGCATGTGCTTAGATTTCATGTATCACACGTGTAGAAATGGTTAATTTAATTTCCATATTTTATTACTTATCTCCTCTTTTTAGCATAAAATTAAATTTAATTCTCTAGTATTAATGTCTTTCTTCCTTTTGTCATATATTATATTATATTATATTTCAAATAATCTTGACGAAAATCATTTAACCTCTATAATGATATTGAACTAGCGTATGCCATTCATTTATTTCATGTAATATCCATTAGCTTCCTTATCTCTCTCTCTTTCTTTATATATATATATATATATATATATATATATATATATATATATATATATATATATATATATATATATATATATATATATATATATATATATATATATATATATATATATATAATTATATAATAGTTATTTCATGGATGCGAATACTGTACATTATTTACGGAAAACCTTTGTGAAACTGAGAAAAATCTACCATTAAAATGTAAAAAACATGTTATCTCTCTCAGTGAAGAAACCTTCTACACCAGTGGTTCCCAAACTTTCCGGTCCGCGGACCCCTCAGAGAAAAAAGAAATTTCGCGGACCCCTTAAAACCATATTGCAAGGGCGTGTTTTTATTGGATATGTACAACAAGCATAATTTGTGTGAACAGTGATGCTGATTTCTTGCAATTAGCTCAGTAATATTTGGTTTAATGTCTGATAATTTCAGTCTTAAATCACTTTTAACTTCGAGTCTATTTCTGAACTTAGATTTTAAATATGTCAGGTGGGAGAAAGCTGTTTCGCTCAAGTAAGTTGTGGGAAAGGGAGTTAAGCACTTAAGAGCCTTTCTTGCGAGTTGAGAATAGTTAGCCATTACTGATAACCAGAAGTCAGCTAATTGTACTTGTAAGAACATTAATTTGAGAGAACAATCCGATGAAAGATCTGCCAAAAAATCCTCTTGTGGTGTAAGAGAGTGGTTAGTGAATGTGAAGCACTTTTAAAGCACCTAATTTTAGCCAACGATCCATTTTATCAAATAATTAACAAATATCTGCAGGTTTGAAAGTACGTTAGTGAAGTACATCACGTGACCTTCCGATAGCGCACCCGCGTAAATCAGCGCGGGAGAGACGGGAGACGTTCCCTAGGCCCTCCTCTATTCAAAGCTGCCTTCATCCGGTCTCTAGTAGTATTAATGCTCGAAGTTACAAGTGCTTTGGCGTCCGAGCTACATCAGAGTATCATCACCGTTAATCATAGCATTGTGCCAAAATGAAACCTATTCCTAAACAATTTAATTCTGTTTGAAGATATAACTTATCAGTTTGAAATTAATTTCATGAGTGTATTTAATTCAAAGTTATTTAGAAAAAAAGTTCATTATTATTTCATTTAAAAAAATAAAATGAAAAAAAGGATGGAGAAAAATAATGAATTTTATTTTTTTAAAGCTAACTATGTATTAGTTAAATATTGCGTGTCATTCGCGGACCCCCTAAAACCTCGCTACGGATCCCCAAGGGTCCGGGGACCCCAGTTTGGGAACCACTGTTCTACACCATTATCTGTCGTGTTCACGCGGAGTACGATCACGTTAAACATGGGAGTCCATAAGTCCTTCTGAGATGTTGGTGGTAGGAGAAGGAGGGTACGATCCCTGAGGATGCCTCCCCGAGTGGGTTCCTGTCTAAATTGGATGGCACTTCCCGGCCGTCCAGACAGTTGCCTTACACCTTTCTGGTAGGTCAGGCGGTCTGGGTCTCAACAACAACCTGTACTATCTAACTGATATAAATAATTTTTGCTGTATGTGAATCCTGCATGCATTAAGCAAAACACTGATGTGTAAATGAATTAATTGTTCAATTTAAAACACGGGAAACACTTATGAAACAATTTTCTCAAATGGTGGTTGGTTATTCATTGTTATTTTTTTTCCACCGCAGAAATTAGAGTCTGTCGAAGAATTTTTACAATAAAAATAGGCCCGTCGATTTGAAAAACGTATTTAAATTCTCAAAGCATTTGGTCTGATTAAGTAACTAACGCCGCCGTTCTAGAAGTTTCAGGCCATGTACAGTTATAAAACCGTTAACTAGAAATATACTGTTGCGAATATGTTGTTGTTGTTGAGACCCAGACCGTCCGATCTACCAGAAAGGTGTGTTGTTGTTGTTGAGACCCAGATCGTCCGACCTACCAGAAAGGTGTAAGGTAACTGTATGGACGGCCGGGAAGTGCCACCCAATTTAGATCGGAACCCAGTGGGGGAGGCATCCACAGGGACCGTACCCTCCTTCCCCTACCACCAACCTCTCGGAAGGACTTACGGACCCACATGTTTAACGTGATCGTACTCCGCGTGAACACGGCGGCAGTTTTGGCAGTGGCTGGAATCGAACCCGGGCCTACCGAGTGCAACTCCAGCGCGCTAACCAATGGGCTACCGCGCCCTACCAGAAAGGTGTGTAAAAAGTTTCACTGTACTTTGTAAATTCATTGTGCTTTCAAATTATACATTTCGGGCCTTTGCTCTAGTCAAGAAAAAACACGTTCCCATTATGTGAATGTAGGATTTCCGTATTATGAATTTCAGGGGGGGGGGGGGGGGGCGCCAAACTTAGTCATCAACTCTGCGATTTTTCAAGTACTAGAAATTTTTCGAAATGCGAGTTTGCTTGGAGATACGAGCCCCTTCTGGAAATTTCATCACAGAGAATATAAAAGGATTCATTCTCAGATGGAGAGCAGTTGATGTGATATGAACTAAAAGGAATTGTGAAATACGTCTGTGTTTTGAGAATAATATCGGCAATTTTGTAGAATTTGTTGAGCATTTAATTGCTGTATTATTGTATCTGACAGTTGTTTAGTTATTCTGTAAGCTAGTTATCAAGCTGTTCGCTGTATACTGCGCCTAGTTAGTGCTTATATTGCAGCTGTTCAGTCCATATTAGTGCTTTTAAATAAAAGTGTTAGTTATCCAAAAATGTTGACTCATTCTTGTATCCTGACAGTATACCACGATTCCAAAAGATACGTCGTAACAATACAAAAACTTAGAAACATCATCCGTATACTGCTGCGCACCAAAAAGTACGGATGTAACGGTTATCTGACACTCTGTCGCACAGCATCACGATTTGTCACCACGTTTCTTATATAGGGTCTTCAGTTTTGAATATATTGCTGTATAATAAGCATGACTTTGGGAAAGATTTTTTGAGTAATATATTTCTGTAAAATAATTCTCTCGATAATTTTTGTTGCCCTTTCAGGTAGCCGGATGGGGCGAAACAGAAAAACAGCTCGATGCTGACAGACTTATTCTGGCAATCTTACCCTACCAGAGAGTCGACACCTGCAGGGAAGCCTACAGGAGTCAAAACTTGAGCTTTTCTATAAACCGGTATACTATGTTCTGCGCCGGTTTCGAAAATGGTCAACAGAGTGCCTGCACCGGGGACAGTGGATCGCCCTTGAACTTCTATGATCTAAAAACTATGAAATTCACTCAGGAGGGAATAGTTTCTTTTGGAGTGCATGGCCAGTGTGGACTGCCGAGGAGGTATACTGTGTTCACGACGGTGTACCCATTTCTACCATGGATAAATTCGCAAATGAATCCAGTTAGAAATTGAATTTGCCTGTACTTATGCTTCAACACCACCATACAATCTGAAATATGTAAATAAGCATTTTATATGAGTAGCGATAGATTTTACGTTTCAAGTTTTGCGGTTAATGTTTCGGCCATGTATGGTGCTGCTTTTAGAGTAGCCCTTTCTATTTACTGCCAATAAATTGTTGTTATTGTTAGTACAATGTGTGTCATTAGACAACTTAAGCTGCACCATAACATTTCACGAGGAAATAATTGTCGCATGTTAAATTGAACACTGATATTCGAGCCCATTTCCAAAGATGGCAGCTGGAAAAAAACAATCTAAACAATTTCCGTAAACACTAAACAGCTATTCTTATGAACTCTCCTGCGAAACGTAGGCCATAGTAAGTAAAAGCCATACGAGAAGGAAAAATAGAGCAAATAAAAACCAAAGATATGTGCAATGAAAGAATATTTACACTATATCTGAGAATACAGAGAAGCAAAGTATTAAGAAAACTAGACATGGCGCTAATCATGAAGAAGACGATGATGATCCCTTATGTCTAGACTATGTAGAGCCCTTTTCCAACTGCCGTTCTAAAGAAGTGTGGGTCATATGTCAATCGTGTGTGGTGAAGGTTTTTACTCTTTACCTTCAGTGCCGACCAAAACACCATTTTTGATGATAATATGTACAGCTCACTGGATCGTGATTACCGAAAATAATATGTTGTCCATTCCTTCCATCAATGCGTAATTATTAGAGATTCTATTATCCACACCAGCACCAGCATTATCACCATTTTCGTGATTGTATATAAATAATAAATATGTTTCCTTCTCTACGTAATTAATCCTCTTTCATTACCCTGGTTCAATCTCTTGTTCGGGAGTAAAACTTCAAGATGACTTGCCCAGAACACAAAAGCATAAGACAATTAAAATACTTAATTGCTTACCTTGAACGGTAGTATCTTCAGCTATATAAACATGTAAATATACAAGACACAGAATCGTAATTAAACACTCAATATTAATTTAATTAATATTCTTTATTACTGACGTTAACGTTCAAGGAGTTACACTTCCAGTTGAATCATTATCAGAACATGCCACTGGACTTAGGCAGGACTTAATACTTAGTAAAATTGACACGCAGTAATAATATTGATAATAACACAATGAAATTAAGAGGTAGTTAAGTGGCAAAACAATGATATTATATTAAATCGTATTTTACATTTATGGTATGGTCAAGAATATGGAATATAGACGGGAGCACCCAGAGAGCTTAATTATTTTAATATTACATGGAGCAAATTAAGGTATTACGAAATTAAGATGTTGTTCTGTATTTACATGGTAATGTAAGTATTGTTCTGTATTTACATGGAGAATTAAAGTTCTTGAGTCTGCCGTCGGAAGGTAGTTAAAACTCCGGGGAAACACTTGGCTCCGTAACAGGTACATAAAGGAGCTTACCTCTAGTCTTCTGAATTAACGAGGATAGGAAATTCCTATCGATTTTGTCGGCTCATCAATACTTGACAATTCTTGACATACATAAATACAAACATACGCGAGCACAGCTTAATATTAGAGATGCTAACGGGTTCGAAATGGATTTAACGGCGACTTGATGGTGCGGAAAGCTGCCACATTCCTAAAAATTTTCAGAAATAAACCTTCAATGACATCTAATATATCAAATACACGGAGATTTACATGCACTTGGTCATGGAATATTAAGTGCATTTAAACGTCCTTGACCCAGTGGCGGCTCGTGCCTAGAGGCTGCCAGGTGCGCGACTTCCTCATAAAAAGCCCCTACATTATTATTTTTACTTATATAAATGCATTAAAAAATTTTGTAAAAAAATGTGGCATATTTTGTAAACATTTTCAAAACGTCCTTTCACAAAATTGTAGTGCTGTCATCTTGTAACATATTTAGCAACTAAAATCGAGAATGTAGTTGCTGAATGCGTTATAAGATAGCAGCACTACAAGAATCTTCTACACTGTGGTTTCGTCGTAGGGCCGCGAATTCAGAGTGGCCCAGATAGAACAAAGATACATAATTTCAAATACTACTGTGAGTTTGAATGAACGAATATGAACACTGGCAATTTTCAAAGCATTGTGTGCCGCGTATCGTTGAGCGGCGTCGCCAGATAATAAGCCAGTTATTATCGTGGGTCTTCTAGAATTGGCATTATTTTGCTATTGTGGCTGCGCTTAAGAATATGAATTTGACAGATACTGTTGTTTTCTAATATAGTTTTGGTATTTTTAAATAAATCCTTGAATAAAATTGACTGTTTCTACAAGAATGACTTGGTTTATTTTTATAGTTATATAAGTAATTCAATTTTAAATTGTTCAATATTTTATATTTTTAAAATATAAATGTTCATATATAAGTCCGATCAAAAATTTGTTGCATTCTATACATTTATGTATATAAAGGGAAAGTGTGACGGATTGAATGGTTAAATTTGTCTTTTTGACGGATTTAAATATTGAAATCATTCTTTAACTCAAGTTTAACATGATCTACTTGATGTGTAAATGACTGTTCATGCATGTACGAATCTGTGGACACGATATCCAAATAAAGAAATGGGGCGATTTGACCAGCATTTTGTACGATTAGATTGTCTATGAAGTATGAAATGCTATTTACTTTTAGCGAGTACAAATATACAGAAAGCACACATATTTACGTTTTTTTAATATAAAATAAATAAATGGTAGTGAGTCATGAAAAATATTTGATAATTAAAGTACATGATCATTTTATGAAAACTATTTTTCAATATGAAACGTTTTTTAATATAAAATAAATAACTGTCAGTCAATCATATAAAATCTTTTGATAATTGATATACATGATCATTTTATAAAAGGCATTTTATAATCATCAGAAATCACATTATACAGTCATTTTATTATCAATAGGAAACAAAGAACACCGATTTTAAAACCCTGGCATGCCCCGATTTTGAGATGTTGGTAGTTAATTCATGAAACGACTTATACTCGTATAATAAACTTTACATGCAAAAATTGCAAATTTAATCAGTCAACTTTTTTCTCATACAGCATTTTCGCATTACAGCATATTTGGAAACAATGTTGAATAGCAACGTCATGAATGTAGCCAAAAATGTCAAACACCAATCAAAGTAATACGAAGTCAACATAACCTTTTATATATTTGTTGTAAGCGCATATAAATGAGTGCGATTATTAAGTTTATTAAGGCGCTGATAACAAAAGAACCAAATTTTAATATATATGTGATTGATTTAACATGGTTCAAAACATTTTACACACGATTATTAGATTGTTACAGAAATTAACTTACCTCGGAATGAAATAAATTTATATGCAGCCCACATCATATGTTTTTGACTCTTGAATTTAAAAAAATTACGAAGAACGGTAAATATTTCATAGATGTCTATAAATCTAATATGATTCAACATTTATTTTTGCAGAGCAGTGCAATATTCAACTATTAAATCTTAAAAAAAACCTATCAAATTTAATTATAAAACTAAGAAATAATAATTTCCTAAGACATTTAAAATATATAGTTAAAATCACTCTCACAGCAAAATGTTTAAAAGTCTTGAATGTATAATAAAACTTTATTATAAGTTTTATTACAAATTCAAGTTTTAGCAGCCAATTATCATTATACACAAACACATATACAAACATATATTCAATTTATTTATATAGATTATATATAAAACATGCTTTAATCAGCTCCCCTCTCTACGTATTAATCACGAGCCGCCACTGCCTTGACCCAATCAGACGATCCTTGTTTTACATACTACTTATCTCTGATAACTTCTCATCTAAGAAAATGGGAGGAGTAGGAAGTTTATTTTCCTGCCAGACAGTAAGGACATCCGTTGGACATCCGTTAAAGTGTCTATAATATCGTGGTTACTCTTGTACCATAAAAGGTATTAATGACTGCCAACAAATCCTTAAACTCTCAGTCAAGTAATTAATAATCATGTTGTCAACTTACTTCTCCGAATTTGTGCTCACGTTGACAGTTTTAGTTCTTATCTTGGAAATACGCTCTCAAAGTAAGTAAAGCTATATATACATATATATAATAATAGTAGTTTGAAAGTCCAATGAACGAAAAGTAAGAAGCTGCAACACGATAAACCTAACTTTCTAAAACATATATATATATATATATATATATATATATATATATATATATATATATATATATATATATATATAATGCTTTTTTGAACTATTCCAATTTTATACAAATAATTATCACCATGTTCAGGAGTTCACCCGGAGACTTTTGATCATTATTTGCATAAAATTGGACTAATTCATTTTCAGAACAGGGATGTACTATGAATTTGTAAAATGTCAATTTGTGGGAAACTACTTATCATCTGGGTACTTTCAAGGAGTTAGAGACAAACTGATCACTATATCGTCGATATATTTGTGAATTTTCACGATATTCCAGTGAATTTTTTATAGAAGTTGCCCTACAGTATTCACTACAAAATCATGAAAACTATTTCTACATTTCGCGCCTGCGCAGTAAAAACTTCGTTTCTTCAAATGCTTGTATCTCATCGTATATTCAATGATTTAATTTTCAATTGAAGTACATTGTTTTTCTTGAACGTTGACAAATGTTCTGTAAGTTTCATGAAATTTGATTGATACCTATGGATATTGTAAACAAAAAACATGTAACAAAATTTGTTTCTTTTTTAAAGAAACGTTTATATCTTCCTAAATACACGTTTTTATTTTACGAAATTGCTTATATACATTGCACAAAGCTGGTTAACTATTTTGTAAAAATTACAAATTATTCCCAGCTTTTTATTGTACAGGGTGAAAAATATATTTTTCCCCTTTTTCAATACCTTGGTGGTCCCCTAAATGCACAAGTCCCCGAAACTTTTAAGTAAAATGTGCGTTCAAGCATATTCTTCACATCGCCAAAGTTACAGAACACTTCGCCAAATATTTGCTTAGAAATTCGAAAAACATTCTAACATCCAAAGTGTCTGAATGCTTTTTATCATATAGTGTACATAGTATAGTGTATAAAAAAGGTACTGTGACTGGGTCGAAAATTCGAATCGATTTTCGAACATGTTTCAAACATCTCTGATTTCGAATTCAACGTTTTTGAGGGGATGTGTGTGGAAGTCATATTTCACAAACGATTGGGGCGTTTCGAACGAAATTTTGTGCAAATATTACAATCGGTGAATACTAAAAACCTATTGATTTTAAACGGAATAAAATGTTCGGAAAAAAACCCACATTTTCGAATGAAATTTTGAAAAATCATTAAATAATCATAAAATTTAAAAATATTATGTAAATTATCCTTTGTTATGTAATTTTTATTAGAAAACGAAGGATATAAACTTTAAAAGGCTAGCATGAACCGTTCTCAAAATATTGCACGTTATTCTATAAATGTATCAAAAATATTACATAATATAAAAAATCTGATGTGGGCAACACATGACTTTCCTTATATAATGTAATGAATTTACTACTCTTACAAAGTAAAAAAATAGGTTTTTCTTATAGTAGATACTAATGTTCTTTCCAAGATATTGAATTTTCGACAATTAGTCGTCATTTTCATTGATTTAGCGTCATTTTTATCCATTTGGCGACATTTTCGTTAATTTGGCAACATTTCAAAAGTCGCTAAGTTGGCGACATTCCGCCAAATTCGTCACCAAAATCTCGCCAAGCGTTATGGACGAAGAAATATGTTATTCTTACAGCAGATAAATGACTATTGGTGTTCAAATACAGAAGTATTACTTAAAGTATCTTTTTTCAGGAATGGAACGAGCTAGATCCACGAGAATGATGTCACCCAATTTATCGCATGGTATTACATATGAAAAGTGAACATGTTTCTGAATAGAAAATATTGTTTTTATTTTATATGACTTTTTGATAATCTTTTTGAAAAATGTACAATATCTCGAGAACTGTTCATGTCATGTTAGCGTTCTAAAATTTATGTCAATCGTTTTCTAATGAAAAATTACATAAGAAATGTCTATTTGCGTAACTTTATTAGCGGTTTTGATTTTTTGACGATTTTTTCAAAATTTCATTCGAAAATTTAGGGGGATTCTGAACATTCGATTGCGTATAAAAACAATAGGCTTCCAGTGTTTACACATTGTAATTTTTGAACCAAATTTTGTTCGAATCGGTCGATTCGTTCAACAGTTATCGTCTCCACAGACTCACTGACACACACACACACACACACACACACATACTTTCACACACACACACACACACAGACATCACTTCAAAAATGTTTGATTCGTGATCAGGGATGCTTGAATCGTGCTCTCCCGTCGAAAACTCGAATTCGAATTTTCGACCCCGTCACAATACTTTCCTTATACATTATGTATATAAGGAAAGTAAAAATATTAACTATCCTGAAATATATTCACTTTTCATGTAATATTATGCGACACATTTTTCAACAACATCATTCTTGTGGACTCAGATCGTTCCATTCAAGACAGAAGATATTTGTGTAATAGTTTTGAAATTTTATGACCAAGAATTCGCCAATAGTCATTTATATATAAGAAAGTTCTTCTCTTTGTCTATGTATAATATTGATAAATTTGGCCAATTCGACGACTCATTTAACGAAATATCTCCAACTTGGCGATGTATCTATCGTTCCAAATTGACGAGAACATTGTCAAAATTACAAAACTGACGAGAAATTAATGGAAATGACGTTAAATAGATGAATTAATTATTATATAGATTACATTGCTTATTGCGGATGCTATCAACATTGATAATGAATGTCAATTTAGAGACGCGCGAAATATAAGTTAATTGGGCACTTCGAAATAGTTTTACATGTTGTCATCTTGAAAAGCACCCAATGTAGAATTCAACATTAAAAGAGCATTATATCGTGGATAATATACATCCATTTCTCGCTGTGAATGACGTAAATTCATTGCATTTTATAAGAAAAGTCATGTATTGCTGCCCACATCAGATCTAGAGTTGAAAAATCCAGATTAAAATATCTGTAGTAAAGGTCTCTACTCGACCTTTTTTACATATTTATATTCCACTATACTTAGGTCTACTTCCATCATATTCATTAGAATTAGGAATTTTACTGTTATTCATTTTTAATTTCTCTATATACATATTATAATGTATAATAGGGAAAGTATTTTGACAAGGTCTAAAACTCGAATTCGGATTTTCGACGGAAGTGCACGTTTCAAGCAACCCTAAACACGAATTCAGCCTATGTGTGGCGATGCCTCCGTGTGTATATGCATGTTAGTGCGTGTATGTATGTTATGTGCGTGTACGTTAGTGTGTGTCCGTAATCCTGTGGACGCGATATGTCACGAACGAATGAAGCATTTGGATTTATATTTGGTACGATTATTACAATCAAGTAATCCACACATGGATGTTCTAAAACAGAATATTGAGTAAGGAATTCCGTTTTATATTGCCTTGGCTGGTTCCGTTTTACATTGTCTTGACTGGTTCCGTTTTACATTGTCTTGACTGGAAGAGTTGCATTTTACATTGCCTTAAATGGAAGAGTTGCATTTTACATTGCCTTGACTGGAAGAGTTCCATTTTACATTGCCTTGACTGGAAGAGTTCCGATTTACATTGCCTTGACTGGAAGAGTTCCATTTTACATTGCCTTGACTGGAAGAGTTCCGATTTACATTGCCTTGACTGGAAAAGTTCCGTTTTACATTGCCTTGACTGGAAGAGTTTCGTTTTATATTGTCTTGACTGGAAGAGTTCCGTTTTACATTGGCTTGACTGAAAGAGTTCCGTTTTATATTGCCTTGACTGGAAGAGTTCCGTTTTACATTGTCTTGAATGGAAGAGTTCCGTTTTTCTGGAAGTTTCCATTTGTCTTGACTGGAAGAGTTTCGTTGTCTTGACTGGAAGAGTTCCGTTTTGACTGGAAGATTTCCTTGATTGCCTTGACTGAAAGAGTTCCGTTTTACATTGCCTTGACTGGAAGAGTTCCTTTTACATTGCCTTGAATGGAAGAGTTTCATTTTACATTGCCTTGACTGGAAGAATTCCGTTTCACATTGCCTTGACTGGAAGAGTTCCGTTTTACATTGCTTTGACTGGAAGAGTTCTGTTTTACATTTTCTTTTGACTGGAAGAGTTCCGTTTTACATTGCCTTGACTGAAAGAGTTCCGTTTTACATTACTTTGACTGGAAGAGTTCCGTTTTACATTGCCTGGACTGAAAGAGTTCCGTTTTACATTACTTTGACTGGAAGAGTTCCGTTTTACATTGCCTTGACTGAAAGAGTTCCGTTTTACATTACTTTGACTGGAAGAGTTCTGTTTTACATTGTCTTGACTGAAAGAGTTTCATTTTACATTGCCTTGACTGGAAGAGTTCCGTTTCACATTGCCTTGACTGGTTTATCAGAGTAAGATAGCCAAAATATCATTTGTTCACTCACTAATCCCCATTATTGGGGTCACAAACTGCACGTTCAGGAGTCTCTTCGTTTGCAGTTGAGTTGTTTATTGTGACTTCGGGGATATGGGTCGTCTTACGACTTGATTTTGCTTTTAATTCGCCATCAATACGAATACAATCAAATCTAATATTTTTTATAAGAAAATGATCAGATGTAAAGATCGAGATTCAAAAGATTCTCAGAATTTAAAACAACAAAAAAAGCTTGTATTATATACAAGTTTATCAAGGAAAGTCGTGGACCAGGTCAATAATTCGAAAAGTATTAAGGTTATTGCATACTTTTTATTCAGTTATATTAGAAATTTAAATGGTTCTACGTAGTGAGACAATTTTAATTTTTCGGATCCCTTTTTTAGTGTACTATATCACTGCCTGTTAGAGATAGGGGGATATTGATTATAAACGTGTAGAGCGTTGCAAAATTAATGCGAAGCAGTTTTGCACTCCCCACAAAATGCAAAGGAACTCTGAAAACCAGTGTATATAATATAACGCCAGAATTCAAGAAAGAATGTTTAGAAAATGCGGAAGAATAAAATTGATTTTATTTTACTCAAAATGCAATAATGCCTTTAGCAACGTTGCATGCTTGCACATGTGTAATAAAAGAATGCCTCAGTTTATTTTCCAATGTCTCTACGTTTGTTCTGCTACGTGAAGATTAATAAACTTGTCTCCTTAAAAATAGTTATTTAGAGAGTTAATTTCCATCTGTTGCGGGAAGGGGGTCAAAAATTACTCCAACTAATTTTGCAACGCTTTACAACTTTATAACTGAATTTTACACCTATATTACAAAACGATATTGCCCCCCGTGTTGCCTCTAAAAACTCTTATGAGGTTACATGGTCTCATCATGTAACCTCATAAGGGTTTCCTATGCACCTCCATAAAACATGCATAATAAACCTATTACTTCTCATTCGCCTAGTCTATTTGAGTTATCTTGACACCCTGTACATATATACATATTTTTCAAGGTTTACCCCAAATACGCTGCTGCTCCAATTAACCTATTGCGCATACAAGTGACATAGTGGCCCAAATAGCCGAAGGTAATTTATGTTACATTCATGATTTGTTTCTGTTCTTCAAGACCAATTTGTTTCTGATTTTCAAGGTCTTCTGTTGCTCCAATTATTGCGGTTGCTACAATTACCTATTGCACAACTTAACAGAATCTACCGTGTTACATTTTAAGAAAATTTTTAAATTATTTACAGATATCCGGTTCGAAGACGACGTTCAACCCTACACATATGTCGCTTCGGCGCGCTTGTGTGACTCTGACAGGTTCTGCACACCCTTACGACAATGCCGCCCTTTTAGAAGCCTGCCGGATCGAAAGAATGCAGGGGAAACCTGCGGTCCGGGATTGGGAAATTTTCGACAAGTGTGTTGCCCCTATTTAAAGGGTCGTCGCAATGACGCTGCACAACCTATCAAATCGAAACTCCGAGCAACGAATGTACCACTGAGACCAAACAGGATCTCGAGACGAAAACCAACTGTGAAAACCATCAACTTTAATCAGGGTGGTAAGTAATTACCTATTTCAAAACTCTAAAAGTGACTACAGGAAAATACTTCATCATAGATTTTTGATCGTCTGACCAGCTATATAACGTGTTTATTAAACATTTGAAATGTTTGAAGTCAAACATTTCTCTAATAGATCAGAACAGGGGGTCTCGTCCCGCGCATGAGATTTCATTTTTAACACTTTAAACACAGTTGAAAAGTGTTTATGACTTTGTTCATTCTGTCTGTCTGTCTGCCTGTCTGTGTGTCTGTCTGTTTGTCTGTCTGTCCGTCCGTTAGCACGATAACTGTCGTAAAAATGACTTAATCAAAATGAAATTTTAGTATGTTGTTCAGACGGTCTGTAGGACGTATGGGAATATAAATGAATAATATCGCCCAATTAGTTTTGGATTGAACCTGGGTTGAAAAAATGAAATGCATTGAACCCTATGGTACCTAATTTTTCAAACATTTTTCAAACATTTTTCATGGCTGACATGAATGAAATATTAATTGATTTTATAAAGAGAAGGACGATTTTTTTCGATAAAGTTTTAAGCATGGAGTTTAATTACTTGCAGCTCCATGGTCTTAATTTTTAAATAAAATAAATTATTATAGTATTGTGGTGAATTAAATGAATAGGAAATTGTTTATGAATGAAATGCTTCTCTTATAGAGAGAGCCAGGCGTGTTATTTTTTCTATGACATCATTTGAATGAATTTCAGTTGTTTTCGATGAAGTTTTCAAATATAATACATTATCGTAGTATTATGATAATTATAAAATTATTATCAAGGAATGTATCACATTTTAGAGATGTTTAAACCAGGCAATTTATATTTCAATGCCGTCATTTGAATGAAGTTCATTTTTTTTCGATGAAGGTTTAAGTTTTCAAATATAATAGATTAATGTAGTATTGTGATAAGTTTTAAAATATTACCGAGTAATGTATTGCATTTTAAAGATGTTTAAATAAAATTGCATTGAAGTTGGAAAGTGTTTCATAATCAATGCTTTAAGCATGATTGATCTTTCTTGTTTTATGTTATAACATCTATGGCTGAAGTTTCTCTAGCGGAAAAACGGAGCGTTACGATAAAACTTTGGAAGTTATACCCTCTAAGATAGATAAAAATATAAATAATTTTTCGTGTTTTATCGTAATAAGGTGCGGACTATGAATATATAAAAATACTTTAAATATTATATTATTTTGAAATATTTTTCGAAAAAACGTGGAAAAAGCAATTCTCCGACAAAGAGCTATATTTCTTTGTTTTCCTTTTTCTAAATCTCATTCGAAATATATAGTAAACAATAAAAGATAAATATAAATAGTAACCGACAAAAATGCGTTCTAGAAAATTTAATATCAAAATCTTTATTTGTGTGTGTGTGTGTGTGTGTGTGTGTGTGTGTTATTTAAAAAAGCTCTTACAGTTGAGTAATCGTCTTATCAAATCGAAGTAGACTGAAAATTCTCCGATTTCTAATGCTTTTATCTCAAAAATATAAAGCTATCTTTGAACAATAAGCAAGAATTTAAATCTCTACAAGTGTATGTAATTGTATTTTGGATCGAGCTTTATTTTTATTTTAAACTCAAAAATATATCTGTTAGATTGAGTTTTTATTTTTATTTTTCATATTTTCACTCGAAATATCGTCGCAACTATAAAAGATAGATATAAATAGTAAGGAACAAAATATGTATGAGTGAATTTAGTTTCTAAATCCATATTTGTTTATTTTTTTATTGAAAAAAAAATTATAGTTTTCGATTGTCAAGTTGAAATAAAATGAAAATTTTACATTTTTTAAATTTGGAATGCATATATCTTTGAAATTAAAAGTTATTGCTATAAACAATAAACAGGATTTTGTAGCTCTTTAAAAGCCTCATAAAGGTACATAATCAAATTTTAGACTATCGGTCTGGAACCATCGTCTATTTATTTCTTTAACTGGCTCTGCGCATATGATGTCTGTATGAGAAAAAACTCGCGCATTTTGATCTCAGGCTCTCGGGAGAAACCGATCTAGTTAACACTGACTGTCATGACGTCACACTGACGACTTAACACTGACGTCACTAAAACTCCTGGACGTCACAGTTGTTTACCTCGAGATATTGCCACTTCAAAATTAACAAACAATTTTTAACTGTAATAATGCAAAAACTTATTGTGGTTTGGAAACTCCTCTCAAAGTCATCCCTGGACTAAGGCTCCTAACGAACGACGACACGAATAACGAAATTCTCTCCAACTGCCGTCAAGCTGACATCTTTTTGATTCGTTGCCGGACTGACTGCCTAATCTTATATTAAAGAACCTTGGATCAGGGTTCTACTTTTACGTCAAACAAGATTTGTGATTGGTCAATAAAATCGACAGGTAATTTTGCTGAACAATCTCAGGTAAGAACAATCACAGATGGCAACATTTTGAAAGTAAATCAAATCATAGCTGACGAATTTATTTTTAAACGAATTTTTCTTTAAAATCGGATTGAAGTTTATTATTTACTTTCTTTTACTTTAGCTTATTCTTTTACTTTGTTTTATTCTTTAGATGCGATATACAATCGATTACAAGGTCATACGATACTTAAAATGTTAAAAAGCAAAAAAATGCATCATATTCAACATTTAAAATTGTGTAAAGTATACATTTTAGAAACACGCTTTCTTTTTCTAGAAATAAATAAATGTTTCTTTTCGTTGTACAATTATTTTAAAACATAATATAATGAAATATGTAAAGATTCCATTATTGTATGCTAATTCTACTGTTATTCATTATGTTAATTTATGCACGAAACGCATCAACTCTGTATTCGAGAGTCACGTACTAACGACCGGCCAGGACTATAAATGCGGCAAGCGTTCGGCAGAAGTGAGAGATAAAGGTGATCAAGGGCGAAGTTAGCTGGAATAAAGTATGTGTTTGTTAAATGTTGTAGATCATTAATAGAACTTAAGTCAGAACTTAACCTTTGCAATATCGCCTGCACAGAGTAACTTAGCAGTGGGAACTTTACTTTATAGAAAACTGAAAAATAAGAATCATTTATCAAACAAAAAATTGGTATGACAACTTGCGCAACATTATTCAGCAGATTTTACATCCAAAAAAAAAATTTAGGTATTTAACTCTACTTCAGAAGCAATCCTAAATTACTTTGCATTTAAAGTACATTTTTAACACTTTACAACAAAATTGAAAAGTGTTTACGACTTTGTTCATTCTGTCTGTCTGTCTGTCTGTCTGTCCGTTAGCACGATAACTACCGTAAAAATGACTTAATCAAAATGAAATTTTAGTATGTTGTTCAGACGGTCTGTAGGACCTACGGGAATATAAATGAATAATATCACACAATTAGTTTTGGATTGAACCCGGGTTGAAAAAATGAAATACATTGAGCCCTATGGGACCTAATTTTTCAAACATTTTTAAGCGGATTTAAAATTAACTAATTCGAAAATTTTAGGCCAAATATATTCAAATTGTTCCATAAAATATATAAAAAAAAATTCAACGAAATATATTCTGTAGTTTTTTAAAGAAACATTAAAATAATAATAACACCTCTTATATGAAGCGATCACGTGACCATGATATGTAAAGATCACGTGACTCACTTCAAAATGATATATGGCATCCATCTTGTCTCAAAATCGTGATTTTTAAAGTTCTTTTTAAATCATATTGAGTGTTGTATCGGTCTTAAAACCACCTTCTTTTTCTTAAATTCTGTGCATCTACATACTGAAACAGCGCAATTACAATATATTTCAGTTTAAATGCTCATCCAAATTTGATTATTTCTACAACGAAGCCTATTTTTTACCTATGTAAAATGTAAACAGCAAAATATGTAGAATGACTTGTATTAGAATTAATGTATTTCTTTAACACAAAACCATTTAGTTCATGGAGTCTGCATAGCTGATATGAATGAAATATCCATTGATTTTACAAAGAGAAGGACGATTTTTTTCGATGAAGTTTTATGCATAAAGTTTAATTACTTGCAGCTCCATGGTCTTAAATTTTAAATAAAATAAATTATTATAGTATTGTGATGAACGACATGAATGGGAAATTATTTATGAATGAAATGCTGCTTTTATAAAGAGAGCCAGGCGTGCTATTTTTTCTATGACGTCATTTGAATGAATTTCAGTTGTTTTCGATGAAGTTTTTAAATATGATAAATTATCGTAGTATTATGATAATTCAAATATTATTACCGAGGAATGTATAACATTTTAGAGATGTTTAAACCAGATAATTTATATTTCAATGCCGTCATTTGAATGAAGTTAATTTTTTTATGAAGGTTTAAGTTTTCAAATATAATAAATTAATGTAGTATTGTGATAAGTTTTAACATATTACCGAGGAATATGTTGCATTTTATACTTGTTTAAATAAAATTGCATTAAAGTTGGAAAGTGTTTCATAATCAATGCTTTAAGCATGATTTATCTTTCTTTTTATTTTAATTTTTATTTAAAAGCTACTGAATATATTTTGCTAAAAATTTTTTTGTATATTTTATGGGATAATTTGAATATTTTCTAAAACTTTCGAAGCAATTTGTGAATTTTAAATCCGTTTAAAAATATTTGAAGAATTAGGTCCCATAAGGCTTAATGCATTTCCTCTTTTCAACCCAGAATCAATTCAAAACTAATTGGGTGATATTATTCATTTATATTCCTATAGGTCCCAGAGACCGTCTGAACAACATACTAATATTTCATCTTGATAAAGCCATTTTTACGGCAGTTATCGTGCTAACGGACAGACAGACAGACAGACAGAATGAACAGATTCATAAACACTTTTCAACTTTATTGTAAAGTGTTAAAAAAGAGTAGGATCAATTGGGAACGTGTTTCTACTTCAGGAACCAGTATCGATAGAACCATGAGGCTTGTTAACAAAAGGATTCTTTATCAGTAAAAATAACTTTTAAATCATTTCTTTCAGAATGTGATTTTTTGACATTGCCCGCAAGACATAATATATGCTCAATGTATGCTTAATGTATGCATAATGTATGCTAGTCTTAATGAAGTGAAACTAAATTTTTTTTCTTTCCGTGTTCCGAAAATATTTTTTTAAGAGATTATAATTATGAAATGCCAAAAATTTTGTGAAAGCTAAAGTACAACATGGCATATTTTAAAACTTATATATATTTTAAAACTTATCACAATACTACATTAATTTATTATATTTGAAAACTTAAACCTTCATAAAAAAAATTAACATCATTCAAATGACGGCATTGAAATATAAATTGCCTGGTTTAAACATCTCTAAAATGTTATACATTCCTCGGTAATAATTTTTGAATTATCATAATACTACGATAATTTATCATATTTAAAAACTTCATCGAAAACGACTGAAATTCATTCAAATGACGTCATAGAAAAAATAACACGCCTGGATCTCTCTATAAAAACGACATTTCATTCATAACATTTTCCGATTCATTTTATTCATCACTATAATAATTTATTTTATTTAAAAATTAAGACCATAGAGCTGCAAGTAATTAAACTCTATGCTTAAAACTTTATCGAAAACAATCGTCCTTCTCTTTGTAAAATCAATGAATATTTCATTCATATCAGTATGCAGACTCCATGGGCTAAATAATTTTGTGTTAAAGAAATGCAGCAATTCCAATACAACTCATTCTACATATTTTGCTGTTTACATTTTACATAAGTTGTTGTTGTTGAGACCCAGACCGTCCGACCTACCAGAAAGGTGTAAGGTAACTGTTTGGACGGCCGGGAAGTGCCACCCAATTTGGACCGGAACCCAGTGGGGGAGGCATCCACAGGGACCGTACCCTCCTTCCCCTACCACCAACCTCTCGGAAGGACTTTCGGACCCACATGTTTAACGTGATCGTACTCCGCATGAACACGGCGGCAGTTTTGGCAGTGACTGGAATCGAACCCGGGCCTACCGAGTGCAACTCCAGCGCGCTAACCAATGGGCTACCGCGCCCACATTTTACATAAGTGAAAAATAGGCTTCGTTGTAGAAATAATCAAATTTGGATGATGATTTAAACTAAAATATATTGCAATTGCGTTGTTTCAGTATGTAGATGCACAGAATTTAAGCAAAAATAAAGTGGTTTTAGGACGGATACAACACTCAATATGAATTAAAAAAAACTAAAAAATCACGATTTTGAGACAAGATGAATGCCATATATCATTTTGAAGTGGGTCATGTAATCTTTTCATATCGTGATCACGTGATCGCTTCATATTAGAGGTGTAATTATTATTTTAATTTTGATTTTAAAAACTTCTGAATATATTTCGCTGAATTTTTTTTTATATATTTTATGGAACAATTTGAATATTACCTAAAATTGTCGAAGCAATTTGTGAATTTTAAATCCGCTTAAAAAATGTTTGAAAAATTAGGTCCCATAGGACTCAATGTATTTTATTTTTTCAACCCGGGTTCAATCCAAAACTAATTGGGTGATATTATTCATTTATATTCCATTGGGTCCTACAGACCGTCTGAACAACATACTAAAATTTCATTTTGATTAAGTTATTTTTACGGCAGTGATCTTGCTAACGGACAGACAGACAGACAGAATGAATGAACAAAGTCATAAACACTTTTCAACTTTGTTGTAAAATGTTAATAATTACACCTTTTATATGAAGCGATCACGTAATCATTATATGAAGAGATGATGATCACTTGGCCCACTTCAAAATAAAATATGGCATCCATCTTGTGATTTTTAAAATTGTGTTTAATTCATAGTGTTGTATCCGTCCTAAAACCGCTTTATTTTTGCTTAAATTCTTTGCATCTACATATTGAAACAACGCAATTTCAATGTATTTGAATTTAAATTATCATCCAACTTTGATTATTTCTACAACGAAGCCTAATTTTCACTTATGGAGAATGTAAATACCAAAGGATGTAGAATGAGTTGCATAAGAATTGCTGCATTTCTTTAATGCAAAATTATTTAGCTCAGCTATATAGCAGATATGAATGAAATATTCATTGATTTTACACTGAGAAGGACGATTTTTTCGATGAAGTTTTAAGCATAGAGTTTAATTACTTGTACCTCCATGGTCTTAAGTTTTTAAATAAAATAAATTATTATAGTATTGTGATAAATGAAATGAATGGAAAAAAGTTTATGAATGAAATGCTGTTTTTATAGAGAGAGCCAGGCATGTTATATTTCGATGACGTCATTTGACTAAATTTCATTTGTTTTCGATGAAATTTTCAAATATAATAAATTATTGTAGTATTACGATAAATTTAATATTACCAAGGAATGTATCGCTTTTTAGAGATGCTTAAACCCGGCAATTTATGTTTCAGTGCTGTCATTTCAATGAAGTTTAATTTTTTTTCGATGAAGTTTTAAATTTTCAAATATAATAAATTAATGTAGTATTGTGATAATTTTAAAAAGATTACCGAGAAATGTATCGCATTTTAGAGATATTTAAATAAAATTGCATTGAAGTTGGACAGTGTTTCATAATCAACGCTTTATGCATGATTGATCTTTCTTGTTTTTCTTAGAATGCGGACAGTCCAGACCAGAGAACATGAGATCCAAATATATAATGGGTGGTCAAAATGCAACAGAGGGTGCATGGCCGTGGATGGTAAGATCACAAAATTCGGTTACTAAAACTACATTTTAATTACATTTTCAATATCACTTTTTAATTTTTCCCGACTGCACATGTTCTAAATGTCTAATTTCTCATATTATGTATTATAGTATAACGTATTGTTTTCGCGAAAATTTTCGAATTCAAGAATTTGAAGCCGATATATGTTTTAAGACCTCCTGAACACGTTTCGACTATTTTTGGAGTGATGTTACGTCCGTCTATCTGTCTGTTTGTATGTATGTATGTGGTCGTTTTCTTGTATACACAATAGCTGCCACAAATATTAATGGATTTTCATGAAACTTTATATACAGCTTTGCTATCAAAGAAACTAGAACTAGATAGAATTTTTTGAAATTTGAGTGACATTTTATATTTTTTTAACACTTTACAACAAAGTTGAAAAGTGTTTAAGACTTTGTTCATTCTATCTCTCTGTCTGTCTGTCTATCTGTCCGTTAGCACAATAACTGCCGTAAAAATGACTTAATCAAAATAAAATTTTAGTATGTTGTTCAGACGGTCTGTAGGACCTATGGGAATATAAATGAATAATATCACCCAATTAGTTTTGAATTGAACCCGGTTTGAAAAAAATGAAATACATTGAACCCTATGGGACCTAATTTTTCAAACATTTTTTAAGCAGATTTAAAATTCACAAATTGCTTCGAAAATTTTGGGTAATATTCAAATTATTCCATAAAATATATAAAAAAAATTCAGCAAAATATATTCAAGTAGTTTTTTAAATAAAAATTAAAATAATAATTACACCTCTTATATGAAGCGATCACGTGACCATGATATGAAAAGATCACTTGACCCACTTCAAAATAAAATATGGCATTCATTTTGTCTCAAAATCGTGATTTTTAAAGTTCTTTTTAATTCATATTGAGTGTTGTATTCGTTCTAAAACCGCTTTATTTTGCTTAAATTCTGTGCATCTACATACTGAAACAACTCAATGACAATATATTTGAGTTTAAATGATCATCCGAATTTGATTATTTCTACAACGAAGCCTATTTTTCACTTATGTAAAATGTAAACAGCAAAATATGTAGGATGAGTTGTATAAGAATTGCTGTATTTTTTAACGCGAACATATTTAGCTCATAGAGTCTGCATAGCTGATATGAATTACATATTCATGGATTTTACACAGAGAAGGACGATTTTTGTCGATAAAGTTTTAATCATAGAGTTTAATTACTTGTAGCTCCATGGTCTTAAGGTTTTAAATAAAATAAATTATTTTAGTACTGTGATGAATGAAATGATTGGAAAAATGTTATGAATGAAATACTGCTTTTATAGAGAGAGCCAGGAGTGTTATTTTTTCTATGACGTCATTTGAATGAATGTCAGTGTTTTCGATGAAGTTTTCAAATATAATAAATTATTGTAGTATTATGATGATTTGAAAAATATTACCGAGGAATGTATCGCGTTTTAGAGATATTTAAACCAGGCAATTTATATTTCAATGCCGCCATTTGAATGAAGTTCATTTTTTTCGATGAAGGTTTAAGTTTTCAAATATAATAAATTAATGTAGTATTGTGATAAGTTTTAAACTCTTACCGAGGAATGTATTGCATTTTAGAGATGTTTAAATAAAATTGCATTGAAGTTGGAAAGTGTTTCATAATCAATGCTTTAAGCATGATTGATCTTTCTTGTTATTTTTATAATTTTATATCATAGCAGCACAGGACAAAATTTGACAAAATCATGCATAAAATGGGTTATTTATGGCTCAATGATCACGAGACTTAATAGTTTCAATCAATAATAGGAAAAATAGCCGTGATACATCTTTTGTGTTCATGACATTAGCCCCCCTCGTGTCGGGGGGCAAGTTACCCCCCCTCCTGGGATGTACATTTTCAAGTATGATATCAATCGAAAGATTTTTTTTTCAAGTCCTTTAAAGGGAAGTGTAACATGCTATAATTACAATCATTTAGACCAACAATACCGATTTTTCAAAAAATTTCTATATAAAATTTGGAAAAAAGCTACTATCTGGATTTTATTATGAGAAAGTCGAATTGAGCCACACTCTAGTAATTTTTAGCTAACGCTAATTTCAGTAAACGCTATTCGGAAGATAAGCAAATGAGAACATTTTGACCCCAAAAGTGGCACAATAGAAGAATGTATGGAAAGTAGCTTAAATCGAAAGTGACACGACTAAAACAAATCTGATGTGAGCAGCACATGACTTTCCTTATATAATGCAATGAATTTACTACTTTTACAGTAAAAAAATAGGTTATTCTTATAGTAGATACCAGTAGCGTAGCATGAAATTCATGACTGGGGAGGCTAAGCTAGTGCCACTTTAACTTGGTACAGGTTTTTATATGATTTATATTGGAACTCGCACTTTCAATAAGTTTAATTTCCTTGGTGAGTAAAATAAAATAATTTAATATAAAAATAATAAGAATGAATGAAATGCACAATATTTTAAAATATATTACCTATGTAATATACATATATACAAAGTATAATATTTTAAATGTTTGCTTATTTCTAAATTAGTTAAACTTTTATAACCATTTTTAACACTTTACAACAAAGTTGAAAAGTGTTTATGACTTTGTTCATTCTGTCTGTCTGTCTGTCTGTCTGTCCGTTAGCACGATAACTGCCGTAAAAATGACTTACTCAAAATGAAATTTTAGTATGTTGTTCAGACGGTCTGTAGGACCTATGGGAATATAAATGAATAATATCACCCAAATAGTTTTGGATTGAACCCGGGTTGAAAAAATGAAATACATTGAGCCCTATGGGACCTAATTTTTCAAACATTTTTTAAGCGGATTTAAAATTCACAAATTGCTTCGAAAATTTTAGGTCATATTCAAATTGTTTCATGAAATATATAAAAAAAATTCAGCGAAATATATTCAGTAGTTTTTTAAATAAAAATTAAAATAGTAATTACACCTCTTATATGAAACGATCACGTGACCATGATATGAAAAGATCACATGACCCACTTCAAAATGATATATGGCATCCATCTTGTTTCAAAATCGTGATTTTTTAAGTTCTTTTTAAATCATATTGAGTGTTGTATCCGTCTTAAAACCACATTATTTTTCTTAAATTCTGTGCATCTACATACTGAAACAACGCAAATACAATATATTTGAGTTTAAATGATTATCCAAATTTGATTATTTCTACAACGAAGCCTATTTTTCACTTATGTAAAATGTAAACAGCAAAATATATAGAATGAGTTGTATTAGAATTGCTGTATTTCTTTAACACAAAATAATTTAGCCCATGGAGTCTGCATGGCTGACATGAATGAAATATTAATTGATTTTATAAAGAGAAGGAAGATTTTTTTCGATGAAGTTTTAAGCATAGAGTTTAATTACTTGTAGCTCCATGGTCTTAATTTTTAAATAAAATAAATTAGTATAGTATTGTGATGAATGAAATGAATGGGATGTTATGAAGGAAATGCTGTTTTTATAGAGAGATCCAGGCGTGTTATTTTTTCTATGACGTCATTTGAATTAATTTCAGTTGTTTTCGATGAAGTTTTCAAATATAATAAATTATCGTGGTATTATGATAGTTTTAAATATATTACCGTGGAATGTATCGCATTTTAGAGATATTTAAACCAGGCAATTTATATTTCAATGCCATCATTTGAATGAAGTTCATTTTTTTCAATGAAGGTTTAAGTTTTCAAATATAATAAATTAATGTTGTATTGTGATAAGTTTTAAAATATTACCGAGGAATGTATTGCATTTTAGACTTTTTTAAATAAAATGGCATTGAAGTTGGAAAGTGTTTCATAATCAATGCTTTAAGCATGATTGATCTTTCTTGTTTTAAATATGAAGACCTGGTCGCTCATAGGGGAGGATACTCTTCCCCCTTGATATTCAAAATGACGAAGGCGAACATCATTCTAAACAATGTTATACATTTTATCCTTGAGTTTACACCCCTCTTCCCTTTCCGCAAAACGTTCTACATGAGCCCATGTATGAAAAAGTACACTGAAAATTTGTGAGAAATCTGGAACATAAGTTTAGTGCAAAATCACTGTAATCAACAATGTCACTAAGCAATATTGCTTACCAATTATTTACAAATACTGTTCTATGAAAACTTAAAAATATCTTATAATTACAATATACTAAGAATCCGCTAAAAAATTATCAACCACTTTTATTTAACTGAGATTCTTGTCTAACAGGGGATTTTGAAGGGAAATGAAACTTATTCTTTCTAAAACTCTCAAATACGCAAAAGGATGCTTCGCCATATTGATGCCTATATAAAGAGCTAAGTCTACTTTGCAAACTACTTAAATTTAATGGTAGTCATTATTAGTATATTTCTTCGTCTTGGGTTTGTTTAAAGTTAGGTAAATCCTAGGTTATTTGTTAAAAATAACTCGAATACTTTAGCATTACAAATAATGATTATTTCCTAAAAATAATAATTAATAGAATCATGTTTGACCTAAAGTGACCCAAAGACCCATTAGGCTTGCACTACCCACCCTCACCTACCCATTATTGATGAAACGGCACTTCCCACATCCAATAATTGATTGTTTATAAAGGGTTGAAAATGGAGAAGCAATAGCCACGCCTTTCTATAAGCTAGCTTCCCATGTTAGTTAATCATCTAGTTTAACAAATGGGTGGTCGTAATGCCATATTTCTCCTTATAGAAAACGAAGGCTGGATGATTTTTGTGGATGTGTTTTGGTGAGACAAGTTTATGCCAGATATTTATTGTGTCCGAAACATCGAACAATACTTGTAGTCTGGTTGGCGCCGAGGTTAACACAAATCATAAATTTAGGAGCGTCAAGACAGAGGGGGCCGATCTGGACCATACGAGGATGCCAAGTAGCGACATTGGTTCAATGATTAACCAATGAAGAAAGTGCTTGTTGCGTCACACTGAATGCTGCAAATGAAAGCAAAGGAGGAGTGACACCCCCGAGGATAAAAAAACGGACGGATGGATCCCTTCGGACGAGACGGATGGTCTGGGTTTTCGACCCCCGAGGATAAAAGGGAGCCATAGCCTGTGATCGAAGAAGGACACTAGGAGTAGACTTGTACAGATAACTTGGAGACAATGACTTAAGAACGGTAGACTGGTTAAAAAATGCAAAAGATTAACAGCTCGAAATCAAGGAGCACGAAACTTAGAAAGATGTGTCGACTACGAAAATGACACAAGTACGAGTACCGAGCCAGCAGTACAATATTATCGTCGAATTACGTGTGGTAAATAAGTACTTTGAGTCTAATTCAATATGATCTGCGAAGTACCTGGTGGTGACAAAGTCCAAGACAGATTTGAAGGTATGTGTTCCTCTAAAAGATATCTAGGTCTAAACATATATTAGGCAAGTTAGGTGGTCTCACATGTTCCCGCCGCCGAAATAATATAATTAATTGTGTAATGAATTTAATAAGTATTTTATGTTGTTAATAAATGCTTTATTGTTAAAGTTAAAATGGTGAGATCCATTTAGTATGATATTAATTAATAATTCTTTTACAGAACTCGCTCGAAAGTTAAATAATTGGAGGGTTTTATGTAGCGGCACAACAATGCAATAATAAATAAGTCCACTATGTACGATTTACGGCCATGTTAAAAGATAGATATGAATAATGATAAATTAATCAAAAAGTTCAACTTTAAGTGTTTATTTTTAAAATGTGTACCACAGTATTAAAAGTAATTCAGCAGTGTATTCTTTCATGTTATCCGTATTCAAATGGCAGTGATTTTATTCTTTTAATTCTGAGCAGGCAGCCATTAGAATTAAAAACAATAGGTTTGCCTCTACACCACTGTGCTCCGGATTCCTCATCGACAGAAGACACATCATTTCTGCAGCTCACTGCTACAACAACTTAAAGTAAGTTGACTTTGATTTTATTTCTTACAAAATGTTATATCGTTTGTAAATTTAAATCAGCCACACATAAATTTAGGTGGATTGAAATGTTTGCCACTAAAATTATTTCAACACTCAAGCTAGGGAAATTTTCTGGTCATTCCTTCAGTCAAAAATAATACTATTATAACATTAATTATGCCGATCCGGTGGTCGAGCGGTCAGGTGCATGCGTTTCCGTCCGATCGCTGGATTGCCGGGTTGTGGGTTCGAATCCCGCCAGCGGGCATAGATGTTGTGTAGTCGAGGCAAAGTCAGACATCTACCCTTGGGGAGCCTCAATAAAAAGTGAAACTGCATATTCTCCACTTCGACATGGGACCAGGAGTCTAGTGAATGTGGTGCTGGGCGCTCCTTACCACGGGGGATACGCCACCACAACAACAACAACAACATTAAATATTTATATATTTATTGTCCAAATAATATGTACTTAGTAAAGATATCAATTATAAATGAAAAATGTTAAGAGTATTTTATTTGTAAAACCATGTATTTATTTTATTTTTTACAACTTTCCAGGTTTTACGAATATTATAATTGTGTTTACTTAAAAAAAAAATAAGTGGCCTTTTTCGTAGAAAATTTACAAGTCTACAACATTCGATATCATAGATTCGAATCTCGTCAGAAATAAATATATTTTCTTTCTGTTTCTAGAATGAGAATTCTGGTTAATTTAGACATAAATTTCAAACTGGTTGTTTAAGGAATCCATCGAATAAAAATATTTAAATTAGAATATGGAATTTTTTAGAGAAATTTCAAACAAAAAATTAAAAAATATTTAATGTTTAGACTTGGCCCAGTTGTGCTCCGAAAGTGTCAATCTAATTGCTCATTCCAAATCTGACCGTGTGTAGGTTCATTCACACTGAGCGTGACGATTTATGACACTGCTAAATATCAGGATGCATCCATCGTGTAGCATTTCCTGGAGGGATAGCAAAGCAAAACTGACCGTGTAGTGTAGGGGAATCGCTTCAATTCCACACTTACGACCTTACGAGCGCGTTGCGCATTGTGTTATTTTAAAATTCTTTTATACACGATTTCATTTTCGTTAGAACTCTCATCAGTGATTTGTTGCCACCGCAGCTGCTCGGGACTAAAGATTTATGTATGGCAGAAGTGTACTGTGTAGCCTATTCCTGTCACACTCAAAATGATAATCATGGATTAAAACTCACCCCATCAATTCAGAACTGACCGTATGCGAGCACCTGTAGATAACAATTCACTTAATATTTGTAGCTCATGCATTGGAAGTCACTATCGAGCTCTTTGATTTCATATGATGCTAATAAAGAACTAGTCATTTAAAATAACGCCGTAAGTAAGCAAGTGTTATCCAGCAGTATATATTGTGATGGGATAGTATGAAAAAATTCTAAGCTGGTGCATCTATGGCAAATGTTTCCGATCAATATGAAAAGACATAAAATACTTTTAAAACTGCTAAAATTTACAAGTTTTCTCTCTTTGGAGGGTAGTGTATATGTGTTACTTTTATTTTGTTATTTTTTCCAAGCTATTACCACACAAAACAATCCAAGTTGTTTTTTTCTTACATTTCTTCAATTATCAGAGAATAAATTTCAAAAAATTCCAAGAACAGAGTTGTCAATATTTGGCAGAGAATAGCTTTCGTACTTCTCTCTTATAACCTACGAATATTGTTCCATTGTAACTACTAGGTCAGATGCAGGTTCCTACTTTATTTGTTTTCACTATAGCCGATAGGCCTAATAGTGAAGATTAATATGTTTTACTTTCATACAGAAGATACTTTGTTTAACCAAATCTATTGCTATAATTTCAGTTCTATGTAAAAGTTATTCATAATTAACTGTAATGTTAAGTTTTTAAAGATTAAAAATGGATAACTTATAATGTATCCTTCTGTGTTAGAAAAAAGATTTCCCACGTTTTTAGATGGGTCAAACGTTTCATTTAAATTGCGCAAGATTGCTTCAAATATGCAGGATAGAACATGCAAAGACATCATGTGTAGAAGTATTGATATTTCATTATAAGTGCATATAGAATCCCCATCTCTACTAATACAAACGTAAAGAATAGCTTATATATTTTATCGAAGTAATTTAGACATTGCTCTCTGAGTTATTTAATTTCCGATAGCAGTGTTTGAAGCGCTCGGTCAATTTGAAAACCGAATTTATCAAATCGAAGATCAGTTAGTTATCAAACTGAACTTCTAACCATCAGACGAGCAGCAATTTTTAAGTATCATATTTTAATTTTAAATGCAAATTTAGTTTTTTTCTTTTTTTAAAAAAGAAGTATAGAACCTTATAATTTTACGATACATATCCGAATCACCAAAATTGAAAATGATAAGAATTTCTGTACTGGAAAAAGTTACTTACGAAGCAAATAAAACCAAAAGTTTTCGTCTGAATAAAAATCCAGAAAATTACGAGACATTTCATATCACTTAACATTTTTTTCAAAATTTTGTACGGTGCAACACCATGCATACGAAAAAGAAAATAATTTTGTATTACCACCCCTCAATTAACACAACTGTGATTGCTACCTGTACCTGAAAAAAATGTGAAATTTGATAACATAAGGAGTCAATGTCGTGGCATAGCATTGAGGTCTCTGGTATGTATAACGTACTGATACCAAAAATAAAAGAATTTCTGCGATACAGCCCTTCCATTGATATAACTGGAATACCCACCTGTAAGTAAAACAAGTGTGAAATCTAATAACGTAAGTGATCCATGCCATTGACCAAGAAGTCGATGGAGAATTAAGTTATAGCAGGAAGTGCACCGTGCCTATCATAAGTCATTTCCGCTGTTTCATTTCTTTTCTGTAGCGTAAGCCATTACATAGCACGCATCGGCAGAGTTAACCAGGAAGAAGCTGACACCTACAAAATCGGCAGTATCGTTGTGCCACAGCGATACACTGAGGGCCAGTACTACAATGATTTAGCTGTATTGACTTTGACCACGGATGTCGATTTCCCAGGCTTCAACCCTGTTTGTCTGCCTGATGAAACTCTCCTCAGTCAGAATGAACTGGCCTATGGAACTGCGGTAGCTGGATGGGGAAGTGACAGGCACGGTAATTGAATTCTATTCTCTAATATCCATTTTTCATATAAAAAGTGCATTATTATTTGACGCAACATCTTTATCAAGCAGAATTTTTTTTATAGAGAAATGTTAAATCATTTAAATTATGAGATTTAACTTCTTCATTTTTATAGATTTTGTAATGAAAGTTTTAACTCTTTCAAAGGCACTATATTGAGTTATTTAAAATTTATCAAACAAACCTTATAAATACACTATATTGATCATATTAATATAATTTGAGTTTTATGGCCTTTACGCCCTTTCCCTAATAGAGCACGTGTTGTTTCATTGTGCAAACACTACGCATCTACATCCGAAATGTATCCAGTTAACAGGATATCTCCATAAGTGTATGTAATGCTGTATATTCCCCCAGATGTGCACAGTGTACATGCCATAAATGTGCCACGAGATATTCCTTAAATGTTCCTACATTTAAATCCAGAAAAATTTCGAAGCAAAATAAAAAATAAAATATACTTTATTTTATTTTTTAGAATCATGTATAATGCACACTGCTGCAAAAAAAAATATGCACCCATAAGAAACTGAGCTGCAATCGCGAAACTTAGCATGTATGAATCGTTTCAGGAGATATGCAAATGATTAGAATTTAAGAGCAAAATAAAACTTTTTTAAAAATAGTGGTAACATGAAGATGATATTTTAGTAATTGGGAAATCCTCCACTGGCAACTATACCAATAGTCAATATAGTCAATGAAGTTGCTTATGCCCCTGTATGGAAAATTCTGCCACAAATGCTGCAACTGGAGCGCGGTATCCCAGTGGTTAGCGCGCGGGAATTGCACTTGGTAGGCCCGGGTTCGATTCCCTCCGCTGCCAAAACTGCTGCCGTGTTCATACGGAGTACGATCACATTAAACATGTGGGTCCGCAAATCCTTCCGAGAAGTTGGTGGTAGGGGAAGAAGGGTAAGGTCCCTGTGGATACTTCCCCCACTGGGTTCCGATCTAAATTGGGTGGCTCTTCTCGGCCGTCCAAACAGTTACCTTAAACCTTTCTGGTAGCAATATATATATATATATATATATATATATATATATATATATATATATATATATATATATATATATATATATATATATATATTGCAACAAATATATATGTATGGTTTTGTCAGCTGTACTTGATAAAAAGTATTCTTTTTTACTTGTTTCAAAATAAAACTTCGTTCACAATATTTTCTTTTTAGTTAAAGGGTCTTTCTGCTATGAAATCATCACTACAAGATATCTCTTGAATGATTGTCCGTAGATAAAATTGTTCCAATTTAAAATATTTTTTAATTAAAATAGACACTCATTTTATGCAAATTTTGATGATGTGGACACTTTTTAGAAAAAAAATTTTAAAAAATACGACCGTCAGACCTACTTGAAGGTGTCGAAAGCCCAGACCGTCCGGCTCATCCATAGATATAGAGCGGCAAATTGGGCGGCCGGCTAAATGAAGGTGTAAGGTATCTGTTTGGATGGCCGAAAAGTGTCATTCAATTTAAACCGGAACCCAGTGGGAACGGCATCCACAGAGACCGTACACTACTTCCCCTAACACAAACCTTTCGGAAGGACTTACGGACCCGCATATTTAATGCGTCCGTACACCGTGTGAACACGGGGATAGTTTGGTCAGAAGCGGGAATCGAACTCGGGTCGTCCGAGTTCAATCTCTTCCGCGCTAGCAACTGGGCTATCCCACCCCTAGGAAAGCATATCCCGCCGCCCAGACCCGAGGGCTCGTCAGAAAGGCTGAGCATTTAAGATTCTCAGGCCGGGAAAAGATTAGAACCCCAGCAACAAACAGGATCGACAAACCGCCCGTCCGAGCCGAACAGAAAAGTCGCCGACTCCATCAAGCCACACGCGAACCACCCAGGACACCAAAGGGAGCAACAGTCCAACGCCCCCGGGCAAGGTCAATCGCCACCAGTCCCAGCAAGGAACGCCGAAGACGATTGAAACCCCCACCCAACAGGCCATGGACCCGTCCGCCGCGGGACCAACCAGGCAACACGCGCCACCACAGAGCGGCGACGCTCCAGCACCCACAGCAATTTATTAAGAAAAATCAAAGATACAGGCAAAATCAACAATCATCCACATCATTTTGTGGGTAAATAAGTGTGCGAATCAACAATCATCCACATCATTTTGTGTGTAAATAAGCGTGTGAATAAGTGGGTAAATAAGTGTGGAAAACATGTCATCGTTCCGACACCAACAACGAACGCCCGGTACAAGCGTCTTTCCCAACCCGGTAGAAGCGCCGTTCCCAACCCGGTACAAGCGCCGTTCCCAACCCCGTACAAGCGCCGTTCCCAACCCGGTACAGCAAACGTCACACCCCGCATGACCATGACCGACAACCTCAAAGTAAAAGACGTCTTACCACCACAATGGCACCATCCACACATTTCAAGCTCCGAGGGACAATGGAAAATTGTGTAAAGCAAATGTTTATTGTAAATCGTGTATAAGTGCAAATAAAATTCGTTTAACTAAGATAAAAATTAGTTAACTTTATCTACTTGATAACGCGATATGGTTTATATGTCCTTTTCTTCTTAGGTAGCAGAATGAGTGTTAGGTTGAGAGAAATACGCCGAATGCCCATCATATCCAACAATAAATGTAACACCATACTACGAAGAAAGCTGACATATTTCCACATGCAGTTTCCTCAAGGAATAAATGAGGGATTAATGTGTGCGGGATTTAGTAAAGGAGGAAAAGACGCTTGCTGGGTAAGAGAAAATATTTAATAATGATAACAATAATAATAATAACAACAACATACACTGGTTGACAATTTTTAGGGAACAGATACAATTGTTAGTATAACAATAGCCAGGCACAATCTCAAGGCAAGGAACGTGCTATGTATAATTAAAGACAAAAAAATATATCTTTTATTCAGATCATAGAATAAATAGGGGTTTCCTTGCTTCAATTGGAACAAAAAAAATAAATGATATAGCAGTTCAATATATTTACGTGCTTCTTGATCAAATATTGGTTCATAAGCAGGAGATATTTTACTTTCCTTATATACATAATGTATAAGGAAAGTATTGTGACGGGGTCGAAAATTCGAATTCGAGTTTTCGACGGGAGAGCACGTTTCAAGCATTCCTGATCACGAATCAAGCACTTTTGGAGTGATGTCTGTCTGTGTGTGTGTGTGGGTGTGTCAGTGAGTCTGTGGAGACGATAACTGACGAACGAAATTTGGTACAAAAATCACAATCTGTAAACACTGGAAACCTATTGTTTTTATACGCAATCGAATGTTCAGAACCCCCCTAAATTTTCAAATGAAATTTTGGAAAAATCGTCAAAGAATCAAAACCGCTAATAAAGTTACGTAAATAGATATTTCTTATGTAATTTTTCATTAGAAAGCGACTGACATAAATTTTAGAACCCTAACATCTCAAGGATCTCAAGGACGGGGTTAGTGGAGTGCCCAGGAGAGGAAGAGTTCCTCCCTTTAAACTCCAGACGAAAAGGAAAAGAGACAGAAAAAGAGGAAGTAGAACCCTAACATGAACCGTTCTCGAGATATTGCACATTTTTCAAAAAAATTATCAAAAAGTTATATAAAATAAAAAAAAATATTTCCTATTGAGAAACATGTTCACTTTTCATATGTAATACCATGCGATAAATTGGGTGACATCATTCTCGTGGATCTAGCTCGTTCCATTTATGAAAAAAGATACTTTGAGTAATACTTTTGTATTTGAACGCCAATACTCATTTATCTGCTGTAAGAATAACGTATTTCTCCATCCATAACGCTTGGCGAGATTTTGGCGACGAATTTGGCGGAATGTCGCCAACTTGGCGACATTTTTAATTGTTGCCAAATTAACAAAAATATCGCCAAATTGATAAAAATGACGCTAAATCAATGAAAATGATGACTAATTGAAGAAAATTCAATATCTTGGAAAGAATATAAATATCTACTATAAGAATAACATTTTTTTTTAACTGTAAAAGTAGTAAATTCATTGCATTATATAAAGAAAGTCATGTGTTGCCCACATCAGATCTTTTTTAATTAGGAAGTTAAATGAACTTGGAGCTACTGTCGATGTTTAATGATTGATGAGGTTTGGTAATATAGATGAAAATATACGTATTCAAATACGCATTGAAGTACATGTTCAAGTACGTATTAATGTGCCGCGAAAGCAAAACGGCGAATCTTGAGATACAACATTCTGCCATCACAACGACGGAATCTTAATTTCCATCAATATACTAAATCTGATGAAGTGGCACATATATCTGGTTTAATTCTGGATCGAATACAAAGTGCAGGCATAGCCAGTACACCAACCTATTTTTATATCGCATTGTACGTTATGAAGCACTTCAACTCCCGATGAAAACGTTCCACCATTTTGTATCTGCCAGGATTATACGTAGTAGTGGGAATTTAATAACTACCACAAATTATTATCTAATAAATTCATTTTTAATAATGAACTTTGATTTGTAGTAATTGTTATCATTAGATTTTTTTATCTGCATAACATTTAACTGCTTCATCTCGTGTCTTCTGATACTTTTATCTCCCCTCTTCTTATTCATCTGTTCAAATACAGATGGCAGCAATTTTGTGATGTGCTTTTCCCTTCCATTGGAAGGCGGGACATTGTTGTCCATGTTTTGTCTTTTATGTTTTTTTAACAGTTCTAATCTGCTCAAATAATGTCATGTAAACATACTTAGTTATCAAATCGGGGGTGAAAGCCATCCTGACTAGGAACTCCTGCTATTGGCACATTGGCTAACGGTAGTAATTGTTTTCAGGACCCCCAAAAGCCATCCAAAAAAAGCATATATTTTATCAGACACGAAAAAAATAGCTGGCGGATATACTAGGTGTTTCAAAAAGATTGAAACACGCTTTAATTCTTTACCTGTTGGAGATAACTGGGCAATGCAAATTGCAAAAATGTTGAAAGAAAGGTAGGAAATAAGACTGCGTTAATGAAATAGTCCTTCCATTAATTTTCAAAAATTTACACTTTTTAAATTTTTATACGACCCCATTAGACAAATTGGGTTAATCAAAAATGTTTTTTTTTCAACAGCAAGATCATTGAAAAACTGCATATCTGTGTCTTTAAAATCAACTGAATTATGATAAAGGCAAAAATCTGATTTATGCCACTTTTCCGTACCATGTGAAAGGCTGATTCATCAGTGAAAATAGGGAACATAAACAAATTGACGATGGAAATTGTTTAGATCAAAAATACGTTAATGTGTCAAAATTTTTTATCACAAATGCATCTAAATAAAGCATTACACAGAGATCATATAAAGCAGTGGTACTCACTACGCGGTTGGGTATCCTATGTATTATTATCCAGTTTTATCTTTTTTGTGATACGTCACAAATTTACATTTCTAATTTAATATAGGGTCCCAATTCACAATATTCAATTTTCAATTAAATATAACTCGCTCAACTTTAAAGATACAGATATGCGGGGTTTTTTTAATAATCTTGTTGCATTAAAAATAAAAATTTTCTGATTGACCCAATTTGTCTAAGGGGGTCGTATAAAAATTTAAAAAGTGTAACTTTTTGAAAATGAATGGGAGGATTATTTCATTAACGTAGTCTTATTTCCTACCTTACTTTTAACATTTTAGCAATTTACATTGCCCAGTTATCTCCAACAGGTAAAGAATTAAAGTGCGTTTCAATCTTTTTGGGACATCCTGTATATGTCTACCCTTATTCCGAAGCCCCTATTTGACCTAGAAGCTTATGTTCCGTATCGTTTCATTTTGTTTTAATGTAGCTTTTGATCTATTAACGTACACAAGACTTTCAATAAATTCAGTAGATTTTTAAGCATTTGTAAATAGTCTCTTTTTCGTGGGCAAAAATAAAGGTTGCTCATGTACATATATGTATGTTTCCTCTTATTCCGAGGGCTCTACTAGTCCTAGTAGCTAATGGTTTGATTAATGTAATCAAAAAGACGGTAGCGTGCACAAAGCTTTCGAAAATTCAAAAAATGTAGTAGATTTGTAAATATTCATTAAAAAGCCTCTGTTTAGAAGGTAACAAGGTAACGCCTCCTCCAAAAATAAAGTTAAGCTCTCAATTTTTTTTTTTTTTTTGAACGAGAGACAGATAAATTTCCTAACGGCCATAAAAGCTCGAATTTTCAAAAAGTCGATAGATTTTTTATACAGATTTTTAAAACCCGCTGTATTTCAAATATTAAGTTATTTCACTGTTTATGTTCCTTTTTCTCAACTGCCACTGTGTACAGCACTTTTATGATATATTCAAACAATGTGTTTACAGTTTGCAACGTAAGATTCTGCTAGTAAGTTGTTTACCTTTTAAAACAAACAAAAATAGGTTGTAAATTTTTGGTTAAGAACTGTGACTTTGAAAAATATCATATTTTCTTTACATCAAATAAATATTGAATTGTCAAAACGTGATGAATACATTTTTGAGACGTCAAAATTTTATTTTGTGCTGGTAGCAGTTTGTGAGACAAAAGACCATAAATTTACAAATTTAACATAGGTCGACCCTTCAGTGTCAGTACAAAACTCGCATCAACTTAATTTGAATTACGGTGTATTGTATTATTTTATATTATTTGTTTTGTGGAGTATTGATAATTTTGACAAGTTTGTTACATATGTGATTAAATTTGCATTAAAACAATATTCTGGGTCCCAGTTAGCTTTTAATTATTATGTATGAAAAGTATATTCATAATTTTTAAATTGTGAAATTAATTATCTGAAAAGTGCCAATCCAATTTAGTGATAATTCAATACAATTACCGTCATTTGTACTACCATTAAGGATGCCGAAAACGGCCCATCTGTTAACTCCGTGATCCTTTTTCTCAAAAACTATCAGTATTGCCGCACAAAATTTTCACAGCTAAAAGATGCGATACATTTACATGTTTTAGTAGCTTATTTTTTATTTGCGTCAGAATATTTATAAACTATAATTTTTACTCAAGGTGACACTAAAATTTTACAACATTTATTTTGTTAAAAATAAGGGAACAACTTACCCTTATAATCTAGCATTAAAATGTGTACACGGATAGTTTTAGTATACCATAAAAATTTCAAAGTTTTGTTCAAAGTGTAGTTGTTGAGAAAAAGGAGCATAAACATTAAAAAAAAAACATTCTGGGAAAAACGAGAAAAAACAAGATTTAGAAAAGCAACTCTATGGGTGGCATATGGAATCACGGGAAGTATTTCAACTTCTAACTTGCTTCATAATACATAGTTGGAGCATAATACATCGTTGGACTAATACATCTATGGAGCATATAATACATCGTTGGAATAGTACATCGTTGATGCATAATACATCGTTGATGCATAATACATCGTTGGAATAATAAATACATCTTTGGAATAATACATACATCGTTAGTGTCATGATGCATGACATTGTATTACATATTTTGGTACTTAATGTAGGAATATTTCATGCCCCGGGTTTGCACAGGAATGAGGGGGGGGGGGGAATAAGTAGTAATTACTCAAAATGTATAGATTGTGTATGTGTTATATAGTGATGCCTCTTCACAGACGAGATGGGACTTTGTGGCGCATTGGTGAATGCACATTTGACATGGGTTGTAAATGTTCATAAAAGAGTTTGCAACAAAATGTCAAAGTTCAAGCTACAAATCTCTAGAAATTTATAGCCCTTGTCAGGTGTGGCTCTCTCTTTGTGTCCGACCTGGGACCACCCGGTCTGTAGGAACCCTCCGGTCCTAGAATTTTAGTAGAGCGCATAGAAAATGAGCGTCACATCGCAGACCAATAGTGTGAGTCGAAATTGTACCGCCCTTTTTATTGCACTTCGAAAACATCGTATGAGAAAACGGGGGACTTCCGCCCTATAATTTTGTTCCAAAATTCAAAATTTTGTTTCAAAATTCTGAAGGGACTTTGAAAAAATGTGAAATTCAGATGTAATTCTAAATCTCGAGAGAATAGCTCTCCAAGTGCGTGGCACTTGTTTTTGTTGAAGCCCGATTCGGCATGCATTTTAATGCATCTTTAGGCACGGTATCCGCGGCCTCTATCTAGGGCGGCCAATGCGTACCGCAAGGAACCGACCTCTTGTGTCCGGTTGTGCGAGCATGCACACTCAGGCGAAGCTCGGGGTCAAGTGCGACCATTCAACAAGCTAAGTTATAGTGGCTCGTAACCGAACCGAGCTAGAGCGAATTAGACCGAGCGCGCACTCTTCGGGCAGTGGCGAACATCGAAGCATTGAGAAAGTCGCCACTTTTACTTCGCAGTGCAACACAGCTCTGACTCCAAACGGCGTAGTTTGGGAACCCTTTGAACCCTTAGCTACATCCAAGCCGTAACAACTGTGTGTACTGTAAGAACGGTATCGACAGCTCAGAGTACATCTCCTTCACAACGAGTGTACGCGGACGGAGTGTTGCGGGACGTTATTCCTGGGCTCCTATGCAGTGTACGACACGCGTCAACTGGGTACGTCATCTGTCATCAGGGCGGTCCGTGTGGGACTACATTTTGTTAGACGGGAAACGACCTACCGGCAGCGGCCTGCACGCAAGTTCCGGCATTAAAGGAATCGCTGGGCCAAACCCGACATTAGGAGTAGGAGAATAAAGCGGACTGAATTCAACCCCTGATGAAACATCGGATTCCATTAGCGGTGCGATCGCGTTTACGGAAATTCTATCTAGTGAAGGCCACCCATTTCATCTTTGTGGAGACATAGTGACAATCATCTATGTGGAGGTATTATTCAATTCATCTGTATGGAGGTATTATTGTTGTTTTTTTATTTTCAATTAAGATATGATGTGTATTATGTACTGGTATAGATCAAGTGTTAGTATGGATTTTAAGTTTGTGTTAGTATGGATTTTAAGTTTGAGATAATTGCCCACTGAATGACTTTTTTGAAATTAATTTAATACAATGTTTGAAAATTTTGAAAATCCATATATTAATTAAAACCGTATACCCCGAGGTCAAGCTAGGTAGATTAAGCATAGTGTTGTTGTGTAAATTAATTATTATTGTCAAACTGGATATTTCATCTGTTTCCTTTCAATAAATGTGTTAGTGGCCACAAAATTTGACTCGTTAATTAGTCTAAGCAATGTACGTTGATCCTTTCGGATCCCACTATAGATACATCCGCTGAGCTGAAAGGCACTAGTGGTAAGTAGTAGTAGTGTATATTAATGCTGTATTTATATGTAAAATTAACCTCACCATAGTTAGAGCATAATACATTGTTGGAAAAAAACATTCTGACTCATTTATATCGATGATAAAGAAATTAGAATTTTTAACCTATTTACCGATTCTGTCTCCTTAATAAATTAAAAAATTCGATGTGAGCAGCTCATGACTTTCCTTATATAATGCAATGGATTTGCTAGTTTCACAATACAAAATAATGAATAAGATCCACAGCGCTATGTTTTTATCGTTGGATTGTACATTGGGCGATTTTCAGGATGACAACATGTAAAACTATTTCAAAATACTCAATTAACTTATACTCCGCGCAACTCTAAACAATCATCAATATTGATAGCATCCTCAATAAGAGATATAGTCCATATATTAAAATACTCACTGTAAAAAATAAAGTACTTAAAAACGAAAACTTCAACGTACTCGTTTTCATTTGAGTACAATGGCACCATGAACGAGTAGGTGACATACTGAAATATAAGTAACCGAACTTGCTTGAAAATGATTACTTCAATAAATAAACGTATTATTTCATTTTGATTTCATTAAAAATCGTGTAATAAATGTGCAATTATAATTCTGAAATTTTTTGTTCAAATATTTCGAAGAATAAAAGTTATAGCCTCGAAATTAAATAACTATATCATAATAATTACGATGGCGAATGAATATATTTCGTGTGCGATGCTATGCGGTTGTGTGTTTTTTCTCTAATATGGCTGTAGAATACAGGCAAGCAATAAGCATTGCTTGTCTTATGCATATGCGCTATTTGTTATCCGTCATTTATTTACAGTGTAAAAATATAATTGAATCTCTCATATACTCAAAAATGAGTACATAGTATTTACAATTATGCTTAAAAGTGATTCTCCCATACTCATAAATGAGTACGTAGTATTTACAATTTGATCCTAAATATGCTTAAAATTTAATTCCTTGATATACTCAAAAATGAGTGCATGCGTTTTTCAAAATTGAAACCTGGTTACTCGGAGCTATTATAAGCATGCAAAGTGCTCCAAAATGCGTATATTCTACATTTTTAATGCCCATTTTTAACAGTGCTTTAATAATTACTTCATCATCAAGTCGTCATTTTCATTGATTCAGCGTCATTTTTATCAATATGGCGACATTTTCGTTAATTCGGCAACATTTAAAAAAGTCGTCAAGTTGGCGACATTCCGCCAAAATCTAACCAAGCGTTATGGACGGAGAAATAAGTTATTCTTGTAGCAGATAACTGACTATTAGCGTCCAAATACAAAAGTATTACCTAAAGAATATTTTTTCATGGATGGAACGAGCTAGATCCCGGAGAATGATATCACCCAATTTATCGCATGGTATTACTTATGAAAAATGAACATATTTCAACAATAGATAATATATTTTTTAATTTTATGTGAGTTTTTGATAATTTTTTTGAAAAATGTACAATATCTCGAAAATGGTTCTTGCTAGCGTTCTAAAATTTATTTTAATCGTTTTCTAATGAAAAATTAAATAAGAAATGACTATTTTCGTAACTTTATTAAAAGTTTTGATTTTTTGAGGATTTTTTCAAAATTTCACTCGAAAATGTAGGGAGGTTCTGAATATGCGATTGCGTATAAAAACAATAAGCTTCCAGTATTCATGGATTGTACTTTTTGTACCAAATTCCGTTCCAATCAGTCCATTCGTTCGTCAGTTATCCTCTCCACAGACTCACTGACACACACACACGCACGCACGCACACAGACATTATCTCAAGAACGTCTGATTCGTGTTCAGGGACGCTTGAAATGTGCTCTCCCGTCGAAAACTCGAATTCGAATTTTCGACCCCGTCACAATACTTTCCTTATACATTATGTATATAAGGAAAGGAATAACTTAGTTAGTTTCATTCATTTTTACTTTCCTTATATACATATAATGTATAAGGAAAGTATTGTGACAAGGTCGAAAATTCGAATTCGAGTTTTCGACGGGAGAGAACGTTTCAAGCATCCCTGATCACGAATAAAACATTTTTGAGGTGATGTCTGTGTGTGTGTGTGTGTGTGTGTGTGGAGACGATATCTCACAAACGAATGGAGCGATTCGAATAAAATTTAGTACAAAAATCACAATCCCTGAATCCTGGAAATATTTTGTTTTTAAACGCAATCGAATGTTCCGAACCCCCCTAAATTTTCGAGTGAAATTTTGAAAAAATCATCAAAAAATCAAAACCGCTTATAAAGTTACGCAAATAGACATTTCTTATGTAATTTTTCATTAGAAAACGATTAATATGAATTTTAGAACGCTAGCATGAACCGTTGTCGAGACATTGCACATTTTTCAAAAAAATTATCAAAAAATTATATAAAATAAAAAAAATATTTCTTATTGAGAAACATATTCACTTTCCATATATAATATCATGCCATAAATTTGGTGACATCATTCTCGTGGATCCTAGCTCGTTCCATTCATAAAAAAAGATACTTTAAGTAATACTTTTGTATTTGAACGCCAATAGTCATCTATCTGCTATAAGAATAAATTATTTCACCGTCCATACCGCTTGGCGAAATTTTGGCGATGAATTCGGTGGAATGTTGCCAACTTGGCGACTTTTTTAAATGTTACCAAATCAAAGAAAATCTCGCAAAATGGATAAAAATGACGCTAAATCAATGAAAATAACGACTATTTGACAAAAATTCAATATCTTGGAAAAAATATAAGTATCTACTATAAGAATGACCTATTTTGTTTTTACTGTAAAAGTAGTAAATACATTGCATTATATAAGGAAAGTCATTTGCTGGCCACATCAGATTTTTTATTACTCTCTTTAAGCATTTTTGGGGGATAAATTTCTCATGGTCATGGAAATGATACATTTATATGTTTTGTAAGTGTTATTAAGCACAGTGAAAATTTTAATTTTTACTTCACTGCAAAAATTCAGAACATTTCTGAATTTTCTAAAATTTGGGGGTTTGTGCGGCACAGGTTAATATTAATCTATTATTAAAAAATCTGATGTGGGCAGCACATGACTTTCCTTATACAATGCAATGATTTTACAGTCAAAAAATAATGTATAAGATCCAGGGCACTGTGTTTTTATTATTGAATTGTACATTTGGCTATTTTCCGGATGTCAACATGTAAAACTATTTCAAAATACTCAATTAACTTGTACTTCTAGCAACTCAAAATAAACAATCCTCAATATTGATAGCATCCTCAATAAGCGATATAGTCCATATATTAAAATGCTTTAATAATTACTTCATCAATTAGGCGTAATTTTCATTTATTTAACGTCATTTTTTCAATTTTGACGATATTTTTTTCAATCTGGGGGGACATATCGACCAGTTGGCAATACTTTGCTAAAATATTCGCTAAGTTTATCAAATGCATCACCAAGTGTTACAGACAAATGGAGAGAAGGGTATTTCTTATATACAAGAAGGTATGCCTGTCATATGGCGGAAATTAGAATTTGCGAGATATTACTACCCATTTGGCGTGATTTTTATCAATTTGGCGATATTTTTGTGATTTTAGCAACATTTAAACTAGTCGCCAAATTGGCGACGTCCCGAAAAATCTCTCGCCAAGTGTTACGGACCGACGGAGAAATGTGTTATTCTCATAGTCTACGATTACGTCCTTTCCAAGATTTTAAACTTTCATCATCTAGTCGTCATTTTTATCAATTTGGCGACATTTTCGTTAATTTGGCAACATTTAAAAAGTCGCCAAGTTGGCGACATTTCGCCAAAATCTCGCCAAGCGTTATGGATGGAGAAATAAATTATTCTTGTAGCAAATAATTAAAATAGGTGTCCAAATACAAAAGTATTGCCTAAAGTATATTTTCTCATGAATGGAACTAGCTAGATCCACGAGAATGATGTCACCAATTTTATCGCATGATATTACTTATGAAAAGTGAACATATTTCACAATAGGTAATATTTTTTATGTGATATTTTGATAATTTTTTTAAAAATGTTCAATATCTCGAGAACGGTTTATGCTAACGTTCTAAAGTTTATGTCATTCGTTTTCTAATAAAAAATTACATAAGAAATGACTATTTATGGAACTTTATTAAAGGTTTTAATTTTTTTATGATTTTTTCAAAATTTCACACGAAAATTTAGAGGGGTTCTAAACATCCGATTACAAATAAAAACAATGGGCTTCCTGTATTCATATATTGTAATTTTTGTGCAGAATTTTGTTCGAATCGCTTTATTCGTTCGTCAGTTATCGTCTCCACAGACTCACTGACACACACACACACACACACACACACACACACACACACACACATACACACACACACACATACACACACACACGCACACACATACTTTCACACACACACATACACACACACTTACACATACACACACACTTACACATACACACGCATACAGACATCATCTCAAAAACGTCTCTGATTCGTGTTCAGGGATGCTTGAAACGTGCTCTCCCGTCGAAAACTCGAATTCGAATTTTCGACCCCGTCACAATACTTTCCTCATACATTATGTATATAAGGAAAGTAAAATTTTCACACCGTACAATAATATCACCAATGTAACCATAGAAATGTACTCGTGACGGTGAGTGAGCGTTAGCGAGCTGGTAGAGGAGTCCCAAATTCGTGAAGCGACAGACACCCGACCATTACGTGAGGGTGGGAGTTAAAATGAGGTCCGAAGTGAGCTACAGGGGTCAACTAAAAAGAGGCGAAGCCCCATCAGGTGTATTTATCCTACGCAGCAAACCACAAGCTCCTGGTTCCTAGTATATTAAAAAAACATCCCTGATATATTAACATAACTGTGTAAAGAGCCTTTCTACCCCAACCGGGAATCGAATCCTGAATCTCCGAACTGGCCAGACGTCGCTCTACCGTTGAGTTACTGGGACAAACTTGCAAGCTCTTATTGTCGAAGTGGACTCTGCATTCTCCACTCTCTAATGTCAGATTGGTGAGCAACTGACAATCTGACTGACCACCTCCTGCTTTTCTACCTCAGGTTAGCCTCCTGCTACTACTATTTTTACCCAGGTTAGTATCCTACGTGGTCGTTATCCTCTCAAATTGAAATCGGCCCTCAATCTTCCAGAGTCCACTGAATCCGTACTAGTACTAGGGTCATATTCAAACCTCCAACATCTTTTCACTAACAAGGTTTATTTGTTCGGGCGTCATTGTAAAGAGCCTTGCTGCTCCAACCGGGAATCGAACCTTGGATCTCCCCACTGGCCAGACGGCTCTCTGCCGTTGAGCTACTGGAGCAAAATTACAAGCTCTTATTGTCGGAGTGGACTTTGCAACTGTTTGTATCCGATTGTTGGCATGATTACGTTCATGTTCTTCACAACGTTGTTACGTTCATACAATTAAAAGCCTGAGTCGTTAATCACTGACACTAATATGTATTGGCCTTTGTATTTTTAGGGTGATTCGGGTGGACCTCTCATGCGGCAAGACAGAAACATGTGGTTTGCTGTCGGGGTCGTGTCCTTCGGTTACGATTGTGGTCAACCTGGCATACCAGCTGGCTACACAAGGATTTCTCAACATTTTAGATGGATCTGGGAGAATACAAGAGACTGAAATGCAAGAGAAGACTACATCAAATCATTGCTCAAAAATTGCCGCAATAATACAACAATAAAACAAAACTTTGTATAAAAACAGCATACATGCAAAAATAAACTTGTCAACCGGTTTTAATTGCAAAACAGCCTTCTTCTTCTTCAGGACCAACAAGAAAAGCGACCTCACTTACTCAAGTCAGTTCAGCGACTTAGAATAGAACACGAAGCTGAAGAAGAAAAAAATAAGTTGCCAACGCCGCGCAAAGAAATGGAAGGAAAACAAACTAAAACGACTGGCAGGAAACTACGAATACACAAACTACAGAGAAACGAAAGAAATAAACAAAGTGATAAGAGAAAGGATAGCAAAACGAATAAAAACAACTAAATAGAAAAAAACTACTAAAACGGTAAGGAAAGAAACCTGATATGTTTAAACTAGCTGTAAAAATTACATTATCGGCGAAAATTATTGAAAATAATCGGAAACCAAACAGAAAAAAATGAAATTGAAATATGCAGGCAAGATCTGATTTCGGAGCACACATGAGCTAACTTTATAAATAAAATACGGAAAAACAATAACTAATCGTATTTATTTATATTTTCCGCTATTTAATTATTCTTTTATTAGACATTTTATTAGGTAGATAAATTGAAAGGTAAACAGTTTGTTCTTTTTTGACTTTAATTTTATTTTTCCTGTTTGTTCTTATTGGTTTCCCGTTATTTCCAATAATTTCAACTTATTTTCTGCAGCTGATTTAAGTGTCTCAGGTTTCTTTCCTGTCTCTGCCGCATCAAAAGTGTAGTTTCAAGCCAATTTCGTGAACGCCTCACGATACATTTCAAAAACTGCTATTCAATTAATTTTCTCATAAATTACGTATCCAAATCTATTGATATTGTTGTGCAAAATGCTTTCTCAATGGTCTCATTAAGAGCTGTTACTAATTTAAGTTTCATTAAACTTAAATTCGAACCTTATAAGATCTATATAACCCTTCGTTATGATTTGATTTAAGTTCTGATTTATATTTTACTTTAATAAACTGCGTTCCTGTTGTACGGCAGGATGAAGTTTCTATTCACTCAGGTGAAAGAAGGATTGCTTAAATGTTGATCCGCTGTGAGCGTGCGTATTCGAAGGTTCCACGAAGTTGGTGTGTGCAATACTGGTGATGGATATAGTGATGATCAAAGGAACTAGTACTTGATGGAGTTCTTAGACATATCTAAATGTCTAATGATGCAGTTTGGTAAGCATTGATCATTTCGAAATTTAATATGTCGTTGTTTTGAGTCAGGTCGACTCTATCACCAAGCCTCAGGTTAAATTCAGTAATAAGCTTAGCTTTAAGTTATGTTACAGGGAAGTGCAATTTCGCTGTTGTATACAGTATTATATGCTTGGGGGAGCCTAGGGGGGTCCAGACCCTCCCCCCCCCCCCCCACACACACACACTTTTCAAGGCTTTTTAATGTTATGCGTATTTTTCATTTAAAATAACCCTTTGGCATAAGCAAATGTTAGACAGTTGTCCCCCCCCCCACACACACACACTTTTTAGAGTCAGGATACGCCACTGGTTATATATTATATATATATATTTACAACAGTATAGATTTGATGGTCAAGGATCAGTGAAGGATTGTTTGAAAAAGTTTGATAAAAATTTATGAGTGCAATAGATGACAAACCGAAGTTGGCAATGATAGAGGACACATTAAAAGGAAAAACTGAAACCTGGCGGGAAATAGTAGGATCCGAAAATTACAAAAATCGGGATGCATTTAAGGAACGAATACAAAAATTCTTCCCAAATGTAACAAATAATGTATATTTGGAAGCAAAGTTGTATAGCGTAAAGCAACAAACTACAGAGTAGGTAGGAAAGTTCTTAATGAGAAAATTAGAACTGAAAAATAAATTGGGAAATATGAGATAGACGAAAACACCGATTACAGAGTTGTAGATCATTGTCTGGTGAGTAAGTTTCGATACAGAGAGCTAACGAAACGAGTATACGGAAGGCAATAAATACTTATCTAAAAGTTGTATCATCAGGGCCTTTAACACCATGACACCCGCAATGCTTCTCATAGTCCTCAGTAATATACATTTTGAGTAATATACAAATTTGCATTGTCTCTGATGGAGGGCATTTTAAAAAGGCTCTGCACTAGATTTCTGTTCATGTAAGCGTTGTTTATTGTATCTTTCTTGAATAGGGCAATCATTTGTGTCCATTTATTTAATATATCATTAAGTGCCATCATTGATATTTATTGGGCATATTGGGTATTAAGGGTATTTGTTAGACCTTTTTTTTAAAAAATTGTTTAAGTGCATTTATTAAGACATAACTAAGACATTAAGACATTATTTAGGCATATTTTGAACATCATCTATCATCGTCAGGCATTTATTGTACGCATCATTAAGTGTCCAATAAATGCCTTTTATTATCGTTTTATTGTCGATTTCTGTCCATTAGATAATGCTCAATAACTTTATAAGTGGCTTTAATCGTCTATCATGCTTTGTTGCTGAATTCGTTGCCCTAACTTTTTTAATTCTGCGCTAGGGGCTCTTCAATCCCTTTTATTCGATCAAACAAGGTCATTTTACTATAGATAGAGCTAACTTGTACATACATAGAACTTTCAAAGTTATTTGGTGCGTAAGTGCTTTCCTAAGAACTCTGTATATAAAGGATCTTATAATATATATACTTGTATTTCATAGTTAATGACTGTGATAAAATCGCATTGCTGTGTTAAAAATAAAAAGCGTAGTACACCGTAGGATTTAAATTAGTGTTACGAGTGTTGTAAATTTTATGAGGTCTTTGAAATTGCATTGAAACATGTGTAAATGCGGCAAACTGTAATAAAAAGGCACTTAAATATGCAATGTAATTTAACGGAAAATTCAAAACTAAAGTCACACGCATTTTATAGCCCCTTTCAAATTCAATAATAAACAGATAAAATATTTGAATGGTAGTTAAAGCGATATCATGTATTAAAATGAAACAGACTTTCGAAATGGAAAGATAGGGACATTTAAATATTTTATTACTACGTTTTAAATAAGTCTGGCGTAATACCATGTATTTAGATTAATTCCGTCTTTCATAATGCTGATTTTATGATCTGAATGTCTCCCGTTAATTGGATTTTTATATATTTTCCGTATACAGACAAATATTTTTCAGCCATCCCAATAAATAGAGAATTTTAAATGAAACTGTATTTTAATATAAGATGTTATTAGATCAATTAGTTGAAGTAGGAGGAGTTTTAAGGAATGATTTTGCGTAATGTAATGTTTAAGCATAAAGGTTCTCAACACTTGGGTTTCGATGTATTATTTATAGGCTGAGCTGAAGAAAATGAGGCAGCTGGGTCTTAAGCATCGGGTCCCGATCTGCTCATGGGAACCCGGGCCAGACCCATAAGAAATTTTTCGTAATGCATAACAGCAAGAGTGAATTCAATTTTTCGAAAAATGTAACGTTACTGAATAAAACTATTCTTGTAAATAACAAGTTGCACTCAAAACAAATGTATCCCTAGTAAAACGTCAAGAGCAAAAATGAAAATATATATGCAACCCTTGTAACTATTTAATTATTTTGCTGTATAAAACTGTCCGGGTAAAATCAATAATCGTTACCATTTCATTTTCCTAGCATCCTATTTCCACTATTTATTTATACAATTAGCTATGGTTGCCATCGTATAAATTAATTTCATAATTTTTTTTGTTAAAAATATATTTCCAGACGTTGCAAATAAACCTAGAACTTACATCCTACATGAATTAGAACCAGTACAATTTCGTATTAAATTAAATACGGTAACTAACTAATGCCTTGGACCAAAAGAGAAATTGTTAGTAATTGTTATGAAGCATTTCCATATTTTTTATACGTAACCCTGGGAGGAAAAAGGACAATTGTAATGTACTTGAAATGTATATAATGGTTTTGTATTATGTATATAGCTATATATATATATATATGCCTCTGCACAAAGCGAAATTGGGAATTTTGGCGCCTGTGGGGTGTATGTGCATTTGACATGGATTGTAAATAGTCAGAGAATTAATTGCAGCAAAATGTCAAAGTTCAGCTACAAATCTCTGAAAATTTATAGCCCTGTCAGGTGTGGCTATCGTCGTGGCCCGGTCCTTGGATCACCCGGTTTGTAGAAAGCCCTCCGGTTCTCGAATTTTGGTGGAGCGCATAAAAAATGAGAGTCTCTTCACAAACCAATGGTGTGAGGCAAAATTGGACCGCCTTTTTTTTTTATTGCGCTTGGGAAATAGCGAATGGGAATTGGAGGACTTCCTCCTTATTTTGTCGTTCCCCACGTTTTAAAATTTCTGGAAGTTTTTTAGTAAAATGTAAAAATTCAGATGCTTTTCTGTTCCCGAGAGAATAGCACTCCAAGTGCGTGGCACTTGTCTTTTGTGAAGCCCTATCCGGCATGCACTTTGATGCATTTCAGGCACGGTATCCGTGGCCCCTATCTAGGGCGGCCAATGCTTTCTGCTGGGATCCGACGTCGTGTGTCTGGTGATGTATGGCGACTCGTAGCCAAAACGAGCCAGAGCCTAATTCAGCGCGAGGGCGCAAATGCTTCGGGCGGTGGCGACCAGTGAAGTAAAGAAAGTCGTCATTTTTTTTTAGTTTCCCAGCGCAACACAGCTCTGCCTCTAAACGGCGTGGTGTGAGACCCTTTGCTCCCTTAGCTACATTCAAGCCGTGGCAACTGTGGTACTGCATGGACGGAGTGTTTGCGGAGCATCAATCCCTGGCTCCTATGCAACAGACGCGCGTCAACTGGGTGACATAAACTGGAATCGGCGAGGTCCGTAGCAGATGATTTCTACTGAGCTGAGATTGCTCTTGACCTTCCGGTAGCACCTGTATGCAAGTTCTTATGAACCGCTGGCCTAAGCCAACGTTAGGAGGTGGAGAATTCCCTGTCTCAGCCTTAGTCGGTCTGATCCTGCTGACGATGATAGTTTACGTAATTACTCTTGACCTTCCGGTAACGCCTGTACACAAGTTCTTATGAACCGCTGGGCATAAGCCAACGTTAAGAGGGGGAGAATTGAAATGGACAGTGTGCCCATCTCCGGAATAATCCTTGTCTGAACTATCGTCACCTGTTTAACCTCAACCGAGCTGATCCGGCTGACAGTGATATTTATGAAATGTCCAATACTGAACTAGCCATCCAAATGATATTGCCACCCATTTTCCAATGTGCAGAGGGATTGCTACCAGCACCCATTTGAGTTGTTGTTGTTGAGACCCAGACCGTCCGACCTACCAGAAAGAGCACCCATTTGAGTGTCATTTCTTCTGTAATGAAGGTTTGGTGAATTATATTTGATTTCAAATGTTTTTTATAGTAATGTGTTAACAGTGTTTGATGTGATCTCCAGTGTTTAAGGTTAACTTTAAGCTTCATGGGATATTTGCCCAATGAACTTTTTTTTAAAAGTAATTAAATGCAGGTTTTGGAAAATTTTAAAAAATACAAATTAATGTAAAATTAACCGTACACCCCGAGGTCAAGCTGGGTAATTGGGAAGTAATTGTAATTGTGTATCTTTGTTATTAGTGTTCATTGAGATTTCATGTGTTCTTTTAATAAATTGTTAAGTGGCCACAAAAAGAAATGACTCTTTAATTAGGAAATGCAATGTACTTAGGTCCAATTGGACCCCACTATACGAAACGCGGTTGAGCTGAGAGGCACTAGTGGTGAGTAATATGCAGTGTATTTATAATTCTATATTTCTGTATTTATGTGTAAATTTCGCCTCACCATAGTAATTAGTTATTAAATATTATTAAAATACAACGCGAAACGCTCAAGTACAACCAAGAGGTACAACCAAATACGCTCAAGTACAGCTAAGAGGACCTAGCTCTAAGATCCGTGATCGCTTTTCACAGGCCTTATTTTGGATCGCAAAATTGAAGTCGTCAGTGCGCATCCTACATACATTGGTAAGGGATATGAAATTTTGGGTCTCAAGCGACATACGCTTGAAACTACTGTTCTAATGTATTATCAAATAGCGGTGTAGAAATTTGAAATTGTCGCTTTTCCGATAGGAGGACATTGTGGGTGTTATTACCAAACCTCTCTTTTCCATCTTATGAATATCATCATCTTAAAAGATCATTTGTGACGTCAGAAATGTGTGGTTTGTAATTTGTAGTTCTTCCAGGGAATGAAGTAAATTTCAATATACAAATTTCCTAAACGTATAACTGTTAATCTCTGATCTTCATAAATACCGTTCCTTAGTACAAACTATATGTTTATGTTATTACATCATTATATTACATCATATTACCTATTATTGCATCATAATTTTATAACTTTCATTTATATTTAGTAATTTATTATGTCAAAGGGACCGTAATTTTTTAATTTGCTAACGGATCCTTGAGTTCAAAAATTTGAAACCCACTGCCTTACATCTATGAAACTAATAAAACGATGATTAAAGCAATGTCCAACACATTGATAAAATGATTAAACTAACATTCAACACAAAATAGTGTTAATAATTTTTCGGAAGCTAAAATCATTTTTAACACTTTTCAACATAGTTGAAAAGTGTTTACGACTTTGTTCATTCTGTCTGTCTGTCTATCTGCCCGTTCGCACGATAACTGCCGTAAAAATGACTTTATCAAAATTAAATTTTAGTATGTTGTTCAGACGGTCTGTGGGACCAATGGGAATATAAATGAATAATATCACCCAATTAGTTTTGGACTGAACCCGGATTAAAAAAATGAAATACACTGAATCCAATGCAACCTAAATTTTCAAACATTTTTTAAGCGAATTTAAAATTCACGAACTGCTTTGAAAGTTTTAGGAAAATTCACATTATCCCATAAAAATTTGAAAAAAATTTCAGCAAAATATATTCGGTAGTTTTTTAAATAAAAATTAAGATAATAATTACACACATATTATAAAATTCCTTCCCGGTCGTCCATTCTGTTGCTCCAAGTCCTCTGGACGAGCCGGACGGCCTGGGGCTTTCACACATATTATAAAGAGATCACGTGACCCACTTAAAAATAAAATATGGCATCCATCATGTGTCAAAATCGTGATTTTTAAAGTTATTTTTAATTTATATTTAGTGTTGTATGCACCCTAAAACCGCTTTATATTTGCTTAATTTCTGTGCATCTACATTCTGAAACAACGCAATTACAATATACTTGAGTTTAAATAATCATCCTCATCCAACTTTGATTATTTCTACAACGAAGCCTAATTACACTTATAGATAATGTAAACACATAAAGATGTAGGATGAGTTGTATAAGAATTGCTGAATTTCTTTAACACAAAATTATTTAACTCTGGAATCTGTAATATTGTTGATATGAGTGAAACATTCATAGAGAACAGACGATTTTATATCAGACTTTTTCGATGAAATTTCAAACATGCGAGTTAAATTACTTTTACCTCCATGGTTTTAAGTTTCTAAGTAAAATAAATTATTGTAGTATTGTGATGAATGAAAGGAATGGAATAAAAGTGTATGAATGAAATGCTGCTTTTATATAGAGGCGATTTATCTTCCGATGACGCGTTGTTAGACTCTCGAAAATTCTGCTGTTTGCCAGTCCTATGCAAGGTTTGTAGTACTAGTTCCGATGTATTTCAGTACTAGTTCCGATGATTTTCCGTAGAAAAAACCCTAATTTATATATCATAATTTATATAAAATATCTTATTTTAATTTATTAAATGCAGTTGGGAAAAAAATTTTCACCAGAAATTTTTCATTAAAAAATTTCAACATTATGGCTCTGATATACATTATACATACAATATGGATTTTAAGTATTTTCTTCCAATAAACATTTTAAAACCATTTTCGGAACTATATGCTTATCTGAGTAAACATTTTGGAAAATAGAGCATACGTTTACATTTTAAAAAAAGGAAAGTGGTAATAGAGCTTCAAAAATATGATTTTTGCAAACCCCAACAAAAATGATAAACTTGGATTTTTGCATAAATATAAGAGTTTGCGCATTCAAACAGAGATATAGAACACATTATTTAAACCTCATTTTTATAGCGTAACACTCAATACATGCCCCCGCGACAGGAATATTTACGAAAAGGGCAAACATTTTCTCCTTCGTGGAATAAAATTTTTTGTTAACTGGATAAAAAATAATATGAGCATATGGTTTAGATAAACACACAAATATTTTTTAGATATTTTTCGAAAGCCGAAATTGTTTTTATAGTTCTTTGTTCTGATCTAGTAAATTTAGAATACATGTTTAAAGACATAAAATATTATGTCTTGGAATTTATTTTAATTTTACTATTATGATATAGTTCAGCAAAAGTGAACATATGCTTTTATAGTTTACAGTATTTCAGCAAATACAGAACTTTTAATATTTTATAAAATACTAGCTGAATATCTATTTTTATAGCGTGGTGATATTAACTGAATTACTGTAATACATACATTTATAAAATTTCGGCCTGTTATTTCTTGCAGAAATATCCAGTTTTTGGCTAAGAAACTACTAAAATAAACTTTACGACATATAAAATCTGAAGCATTTTAGACATTGCTTAGCAAACCAATCAGAAAAGGATGTAAATAAGTAGAGCTATTTAAGAATTATAAGTAATCACTACAGACCGACAAAACAGACTATTTTAAGAGGGGGATGAAACTTATATTAATGCATTCCCTGGATTCAGTCTTATTACTTACAAAGTTTTTATCCGATTTGATTGCGCATTTTAGGAGATATGTAGTTTGGAAGCGAATTTTTCAATTTCCTCTTTTTATATATTAAATCTATGCAAGTTCTCAAACATGTTTAGATATACATCTGCTTCTATTAGAGCTTAATAAACTCAGTGAACAAAAAATTAAAATCCATTGGAATGTTCTCGTGTAATAAGCGGTCACAACCGACCAACAGAAACAAGTTTTAATTATTGTTATTTCGCACTTCGCCTTAGGATGATTAATTACTCATTTATATTTCTTGAACTCAGCTGAATTGAATGGGAATAGTTCATGAGAACAGCGATGACAGCGTCCATCCCAAACGAAGAACCTCCCAAAAAGACAGGTATTTGACATACCCTATCCCAAACAGTTCGACTCCCCCCCCCCCTCTTGCAGACATTGGCGTCCATGGAAATCGCCGGCAGAAGCATTTCACCTGATGCAGCAGGTGCAATGTTTCTGCCGGCGATTTCCATGGACGCCAATGTCTGCAAAAGGGGGTCGAACTGTTTGGGATAGGGTATGTCAAATACCTGTCTTTTTGGGAGGTTCTTCGTTTGAGATGGACGCTGTTCCACCCGTAAGCAAAAGGTTAAATGTGTAAAACAATGTTATATATTAAAAAAACACTTTTTAGTCGGTTTTTGCTCATTTCAACGTCCACCGTCCCCTTAAAAGCGTCATTCGGATTGTTATTTTCTGGTTGAAGAAGAAAACACGTATGCAAGTTTCATCTGGGGAAGAAAAAAAACCTTATGCAAATTTTTGCAATTGAGCAAGAGGTAAGGAACTATCTAGACGTCACTTTTCCGGGCGGGCGGATTGGGCGAGGTGGTCCAATAGCTTGGTCACCACGATCTCTCGATCTATCGTGTCTTGACTTCTTTTTGTGGGGTATCTCAAGAGTCTCGTCTATGACACTCCCCCAAAATTTCGGCCTCTGCTGCCGAAGTGCGCGATATGCCTGGTCTGTTCGAGAGAGTTCGCCAATCCCTTCATTGCCGCTATAAGACGTGCATGCAGGTTAGCGATCGCTCTTTCGAGCCATTACTGTAATTATTTTTATTAAATGTCATTTTATAACTTCAAGTCATTCTTATGTTTTCGCCTCACCTCATCGGTTTCACCATTAAGCGCCCACTTGCGTCTTTGCGTTTTATTTCCGATCCGGCAAACTATAACGAAAAATGATTGGTTTGATATGTACTACCACCTCATAAGGTTTGGTCCACCTTTTTTTAATCACCTTGTATAAATTTTAAATTATAGGGTTTTTTAATTATTTTCTTTATTACGACACTAAATGTTAAGGATTTTAAATGAAAATGCAATTTATACTTTTAATATCTAGACAATTCAACGAAACCTAATGTATATTAATTTGAAAGTACATTTAAACAGAAGAAATATTCGTAATGTTTTACGTGCTATTTATTTTATCATTTTATAGTAAAATTGTTTGAGCCCACAGAATAAATACATTGTACTATATATTCAGCTTTGATTCCTTTAATGCATTCTTTCAAGCAAACTTTCAGAGAAATCACGAAAAATGCCAATATGGACGAACGTAGTAGTTCCCGGATGAGCATCTTATCTCTTGTTGATATCGAAAAACAATTACTTTGATCATTAGATTCTGTTACTAACCATTAACCCAGCCATTTAAAGTAATTCATTTATCATAGTTTATTCACTTGCTTAATTTTAAGAATAGGAGCTCCTTTAAACTGGATTCACAGCAAATAAGCCCACCATAATAATTAGAATTCGTTATTTTCAATTTGTAAGTGCTAAGATTTCCACCGATCTTTGTTTAGGAATTAATAGAAATGATAGGCTCACCTGACAAGCAACTAGTTATTCGTAACTAAAGTAGTTGGTAGAACAAACAGGTTACATTTTTTTCTAGCTAATTTATCCAGTGTTTATTGTCCCTACATTGTGTACTTATTGGTTTCGTATGTTTTATACCAGGTAGAATTAATAGAAATAATAGACTAACCTGACGAGTAATTAGTTAATTGTAACTAAAATAGTTGGTAGAACAAACAGGAAACTTTTATCAAACCTCTGACAGTTATATTCATAATGAATATTCATGTAGCATATCAGGGATCATCTATATAATAAAAGGCAATGCCTGTGCGTCTGTGTGTCTTATAAACTATAGTCTCCGATTGCCAAATTTCGCGCGTCGCAGAGCTACGAAATTTGGCAATCGGACACCCGAGGGGGTGGGAAGGAGACATGTCAAAACCGATTTTTAACACTTTACAACATAGTTGAAAAGTGTTTATGACTTTGTTCATTCTGTCTGTCTGTCTGTCTGTCTGTCCGTCTGTCCGTCCGTCTGTCTGTCTGTCTGTCTGTCTGTCCGTTGGCAAGATAACTGCCGTAAAGATGACTTTATCAAAATGAAATTTTAGTATGTTGTTCAGACGGTCTGTGGTACCTATGGGAATATAAATAAAGAATATCACCCAATTAGTTTTTTATTGATCCCGGGTTGAAAAAATGAAATACATTGAACCCTATGGGACCTAATTTTTCAAAAATTTTTTAAGCAAATTTAAAATTCACAAATTGCCTCGAAATTTTTAGGAAATATTCACATTATCCCATAAAATATATAAAAAAAATTTCAGTAAAATATGTTACGTAGTTTTTTAATTAAAAATTATTTAATATAGGTAGAAAAACAAATTCAATTAAATTCTTATTTTTGGGATATCCTCCAGAAAGAAAAGAGAGAGATATTATATAATTTATATCTTTCCAAGAGTTTAAGTATTTCGTATATAAAAGAGGCTTCCCGTTTTAAAATAAATTTGGTAGATAACAATTTTTCAAATTCTTTTTTAATTTTATGTAACTCTTCATAATATACTTATTTGATGGCATTTTTAATGCACTTTCGTACGTCCTAGGGAGTTAAAATTTGGTTCACAACTTAAATTTGTTGAACATTTTATTCTACAAAAATTTGGAGGATCTTTAAATATAGATCCTACATTTTTTTCGAAATGGCCTGCAAATAATCCCCGTTCACTTCTATAAATCATTGTTGTAATATTGTTAAAAATTCTGATGTGGGCAGCACATGTCTTTCCCTACAGACTCATATTCACGTTCTCTTTATTTCTTCAATAATAATTTGAGTTTATCTGCACAGAATAGCAGCCATAAGTATTTTAAATGACATTGAATTTAAACGTTAAACTTAAATTTGATTCTCATTTGATAGCTGAACTTCTTGTCAAAGGTGGCGTAGCGAAAACGCGAAAAAACTAGAATATCTCAAGAACGGCTAGTCCTAGAGTAATGGGGTTAGTCTTATTCTTTTTGTTGTCAAAAATCACGTATAAAATAGGAATTTAATTGATATAATTGAGCACACATAGTCTTTTATTTTTATATTTAACGATTTTTGCGGACCATTTCGCAAAAATAGCCCGTTCCATTTTCCCGAATCGTACTAGAATAACCTACAAATGATTTATATACCAAATTTTGTTAAATTTGGTATATGAATCACTTGTAGGTTATTGAAATATTATACACCTAATTTTGTTAAATTTGTTCCATTAGTTTTTAGCTAGAGTGGATAAAGGCAATTTCTGCCGGTCATTTCGCAAAGAAGGCAGATTCTTTTATTACGAATCGTACTATAATCTAATGAACATCAGGGTTTCCTACAAAAAACATACCTACCAAATTTTCTGAAATTCGGTCCATTAGTTTTTCAATTAGAGTGGATGTAATATCCTCACAGACACACAGAAACATACACAGATATACCCTTACACACAGCCGTCTTCCTAAAAATAGTTTTTTCGTGTTCTAGAAATTCCAAAACGTGTAGATCCTTCGAAATTTCGAGTTCCAATCTTCGGCACGATTCCAATACTTTGAATACATACACACACACACATATATATTATCTGTGTATCTGTGTATTATCTGTGTATCTAAATTCCGTGCCTACGCAATTACAATAGTTATGAATTTAAATGATCCCTAAACTTTTATTATTTCTTCCACGAAGCCTAATTTTAACTTATGCAGAATGCAAATATCTCAAGCGATTGTAAGATGAGTTACATAAGAATTGCTGAATTTTTTTCACAAAAAATTATTTAGCTCTGGAGTCTGGAATACAAGTTATATGAATGAAATATTCATTGATTTTGTATGGAGAATCAGGTGATTTATATTTCGATACAGTTTTAAATATTTAAGTATAATAAATTACTGTAGTACTGTGATAATGTAAAAGATATCACCACTGAATGTATCACATTTTAGAAATTTTTAAATAAAATTGCATTTCAGTTGGAAAGTGTTTCATAATCAATGCTTATGCATGATTGATCTCTCTTGTTAAAATATGAATTATTTTTTTTTGTTATTTAATGTGTTATGCGATTTCAACTGTTTTTTCCCCTTTTTCCCTCTTTTTTCTCCACCATCCATACGTCGTAGAAAAAAACAAACCACACGACCGGAAAGAGCAGTCAATTGCAAGTAAAAATATATCAATTTCAAATCTCAATTTCAATTTCTAATATTTTTTAAAGATTTTAAAACAAAAGTCACTTTCGGCTCAAAAAAAACGAACTTTCGTTTTTAAATCCTCGCATCCGAAAAAGTATCGAGAATTTCGACTAAAAATTTACATTTTTAGAAAGCTCAAACATCAGGTTTTCATACAAGCCCAATCTGGTCAAGAAATAATTATAAATAGCAGCCCGATCCTGATTTTAAATTTTCCACGACTTCACGGCGAAGATCCGACTTCCCACTTCCCCTGCGCGCGCAGCCGAGGACGTCACGCCGTTTCCATGGAGATCGTGCATCGGGTTAGAAAATGATGGAATTAGGAGCTTAGCATATTATCATTATAAAATTTAAATGATTGAATTATAGTTTGTACGCTTTTAGGCCTAGGGACAATTAAAAACCGAATTAGTGTTTGCTTTTTATAAGGTTTTTGGCTCATGCTGGATTGAATTGTGGCAATATATTGTTTACATCGGGTGGTGGTTGGGACCACAATGAAAAACTTAAACACTGAAGAAATAAAAAAATAAATAAAAAGAAAGTTATGGAGATTGCTCGGTGCCTTAAAATTCCATTATTAGTTTTAACGTCATTAAACTAAAACAAAATTTGTTAACTCTACGGGGTTGAGGGCGCGATAGCCCAGTGGTCAGAGCGCGGGAATTGCACTCGGTAGACCCGGGTGCCATTCCCGCCACTGCCAAAACTGCCGCCGTATTCAGGCGGAGTACGATCACGTTAAACATGTGGGTCCGTAAATCCTTCCGAGAGGTTGGTGGTAGGAAAAGGAGGGTACGGTCCCTGTGGATGCCTCCCCCTCTGGGTTCCGGTCTAAATTGGGTGGCACTTCCTGGCCGTCCAAATAGTTATCTTACACCTTTCTGATAGGACACGCCAACGAGTTTGCCACGGTCAGAATTGTCAAGGGTAGCGAACAGGCTGGTCGCCGAAGGCGGCTAGTATAACATATCAGGAATTATATTTTGAGCATATAATGAGTAAAATATTAAATCCTCTTGGTTCTACCTCATTGGTTCTGATACCTCATTGGTTCTGATGTTATGCTAATACTTCATTACTAGCAGATGAAACCTCAGAATGTATTTCAAAACTCTTTGGATAGCTCCTCCCCCTTAAAAATAGAAAACGTTATATTAAAGGGGAGATTTCACTGAAAATCACTAAGAACCACAATGCAATTACAATACCCACAACTATGAGAGCATGATTTTAACTCTTTAAAAACACTTTATCAAAATTTTTGATGTGAAAATCATATATTCTTGGGGTATCTTTGGCTGAAATCAGAGAGTTACGAAAACTGTAAACACTCTGGACGCGAATTTTCTTATTATTTTTCTTACTTTTTACTCGAAATGTTTTCAAAACTATAAAAAATAGATATAACTAGTAAGCGACACATATATGTATAAGGAAATCTCGTTACTAGGTCTATCATTATTTTTTTAAAAGGCTCTTATAGTTTTCGAGTAATCATCTTGTAACGTTGAAGAAGATTGGAAATTCTCTGTTTCTTCCAAGGTTGTAACGCATATATCCCAAAACCTAAGAGTGATAGCTATGAACAATAAGCAAGAATTTTAGCTCTTTGAAAGTCCTACAAGTGTATATAATTATATTTTGGATCGAACGTTTTTACTTTCGAAAACACTTAAAGTGTCTGTCAGAGCATGTGTTGTGGTTTTTCTTTTCTTAATTTCACTCATTGCATTGTTTAGTATCGTAACAATTACGATATTTGTCGTTGGTAAAAAGGTGAAAAGGTAACAATTTAAAGTAAAAGTAAGGATTGATTTAATTTTCAATTTCGAAAAAGAAAATGTTAATATAGTAAAGCTAGTATTTAAACCTGTTTAAGACAGAGAAACCAACACTTTTAAAGAAAGATGTTGCAATAGTGCATTTTGTATTATTTGACAATATATGCCACTTAACGTCGAAAGTAGTCCTCTTAAACAAAACTTGACCCATTTGGCTTCTGTTCTGTGGTTGGTAGTATAACTATGAAAATATTCGAACCTTCTGATTCATTGGGGGTTGTTGTTGTTACCCAGACCGTCCGGCCTACCAGAAAGGTGTAAGGTAACGATTCATTGGGGGTGTCTGGGCGATCTATAAAATCTTTTCAAGCGTCCCAATTCGCCCTCCTCCAGGGGAGACACCCATCCAGCAAAGTTAGGTTCTGTTCCGTAGACGATACAATAAGTGTGTAAATATTTATCCTTCTAAGTCAACAGGAGGCTTCTAGAGGGCCTGGGTTGTCTTTTCGGAAAACTCCATTTTCCGTTTCCCGGGTAATGGAATCGATAATCTGACTCCATTGGAATCTGTTCCGTAAACGATGTTACAAGTACCCAAATATTTAGCCATTTAGGTCATAAGGGAAATTCTAGAGAGCTCAGAATGGCTTTCCAAAAACCCAATTTTTTCGTCCCTGATGAGAGAATTGAAAAATTGACTCCGTCTATTTCTGTCCCGTGGTCGTACTAAAAGTGCGCAAAGTTTCAGTTTTTTAGGTCACCGGGAGGAGGAGGGGGCTTTTGAGAAGTCTGGAAAGGCAAAATCACTTTAAACAATTATTATATAGATTGTTAGGATTACAATAAAAGCTATATAAACAATTCATAATTTTAAATTTTATTAAAAGATGCTTCAATGGATCACAAAAAGTAACATGAAAAGTTTGTAATCGCTCAGCAAATTTTTGTCGAAAACAGCTGATTACCATATTTTCCGTTACACTTTTTTGTGTTCGAAACAATTTATTAGAAAATCTGAGTCAGCAATCACAAATTCTCGATTCTTTTGTCCCAGGATGCGCGTTTTCTTCCTTCTTCTTTTGAGCATTAGAACTTCTGTGCTTGAGAAAAAATGGTCTTGTATATTTTAAACAAAGCGAATTGATGATGAAAAATATGAACAATGGGTCTTATTCCATACATTGAATTTTAGTATTTTGTGAAGTGCTGAATATCATGCTTTTGGGAATGTGTTCAAAATACACACAAAATAAATAGAAATGTCTTCTATTTTTAAATTTTATCATTCACTAGCAGTATACCCGTTCTTCGTAGGGAATATATAATACAAAGAAAGTTAAAATTTACATCTATGGGCAAGTTCCTATAGTATTGTAAATGCGGCATTGTTTTTCAAAGCATTCGATTAAAATATTTAATTTAATTGTTTTAAAAAAAAGTATAAAAATCTTTGTTCTTAAAATACAAAATTATCTCCACAGTCAGATCTGAAGAATAAAGCATCCTGGTTCCGTTTGTAAACAAAAAATATGAATTTGGATCAATATATGCCAAAATGAAAGTGGTATGAAATTGGATCAACATATAACAGCGCTAAAAGTAATAAAGATATCAAAACTGCTAATAAAATAAATGGTTTAGGATTAACTATTGGTAATAAACTAAAACAGAATTGGACAGAACATATTTTCCATATAAAAAAAATATAAAAAATAACAAATAACGTAAAAAAATTTCATCCCAACTTCTTGAAGAATCAAAAGTTTACTGCTAAAAGAAAAGATTGGCATGGCATTTTTCGAAAGATAATTACTTATGGAATCTCAATCTGGGGAAGCAATCTCAACATCACTAAAATTAATGAAATACAATCCCCCAAAAGATATTATCTTTCAACAATTTTTAGAGGATGTAAAAGTATATCCACTGAGGCGATAAAACGTAATTGCTGGCATCCTCTCAATCAAATTTAAAATAAATGATAAAAAAAAACATACAAAATAGTTTCCAAATTCAAAAATATTTCAAATTCAATAAGAACAGAATTCCCTCTCAAAAATATGAATACAAATATAAAAAAATCTGATGTGGGCACCACATGACTTTCCTTATATAATGTAATGAATTTACTGCTTTTACAGTAAAAAAATTAGGTTTTTCTTATAGTAGATACTAATATTCTTTCCAAGATATTGAATTTTCGACAATTAGTCGTCATTTTCATTGATTTATCCATTTGGCGAAATTTTCGTTAATTTGGCAACATTTCAAAAGTCGCCAAATTCGTCGCCAAGATCTCGCCAAGCGTTATGGACGAAGAAATAAGTTATTCTTGCGGCAGATAAATGACTATTGGCGTTCAAATACAAAAGTATTACTTAAAGTATCTTTTTTCATGAATGGAACGATCTAAATCCACGAGAATGATGTCACCCAATTTATCGCATGGTATTACATATGAAAAGTGAACATGTTTCTCAATAGTAAATATTTTTTTTTATTTTATATGACTTTTTGATAATTTTTTTGAAAAATGTGCAATATCTCGAGAACGGTTCATGTTAGCGTTCTAAAATTTATGTCAATCGTTTTCTAATGAAAAATTACATAAGAAATGTCTATTTGCGTAACTTTATTAGCGGTTTTGATTTTTTGACGATTATTTCAAAATTTCATTCGAAAATTTAGGGGGGGTTCTGAACATTCGATTGCATATAAAAATAATAGTCCTTCAGTGTTTGAGGATTGTGATTTTTGTACCAAATTTTGTTCGAATCGGTCCATTCGTTCGTCAGTTATCGTCTCCACAGACTCACTGACACACACACACACACACACACGCACACACAGACATCACTTCAAAAATGTTTGATTCGTGATCAGGGATACTTGAACCGTGCTCACCCGTTGAAAACTCGAATTCAAATTTTCGACCCCGTCACAATAATTTCCTTATACATTATGTATATAAGGAAAGTAATAGGGTCCTTTCACTCATTTATTGCTTCAAAATTTTCCTTCAAATTTCAAACAAATATAAAATCTTACATAGACGATTCTAAAACACCAAATAATGTAGCCTCTGCCATTTGCATTTTCAAAAATAACAAATTAAAATTTTCATCTTCAAGAAAACTAACAATAAAACTAAAGAAACTAAAAAATATATTTAAAGCAGAATTATATACAGTCTATAAAGTATTATTATATATTCAATATAATAATCTGAAAATTATTATTTATTCTGACAACAAATATAATATTTTAACAAGCTTTAATAAACAAACAATCCAAGCTAAACTTATTTACTATATAAGAGAAATATTCTTTTATTAATAAATAATAAAAGTATAAGAATCAATTGGATAAAAGCCTATGCATGTAACATAGGTAACGATTCAGCAGATGCTCTGACTTTCTCTACAAATAATAATATACAAAATAATAAAATTATAAATTACCTTAGATCTCTTTTAAAAATTTATCTCAGACAAGAATCTAAATTAGATTGGCAAATAAATGTGCAGCATGCAAAAATTGGAAGGTTCACTTATTCTTTATTACGTTTAACTTTTGTACTCTATCCAAACATTTTACCTGGTTCCTAACTAATCATGGTGCCTTTTTCTTATCTATCCACGAACTGAACAAAATTAGCTCTCCACATTATATTATGTAACACTGGTGAAGACAATTCAATATTCTTTCATTTTGATTCTCCACTAACAAAATCTCCCCATGTAAAGAAACCACTTTTAAAGAAACTTTCAACATTGGATAAATAAATCATTAAATAGCAAATTTATTCAAAAAATAAAAATATCTTATGAGCTTACTTCAAGAAAACGAATAAGAGTTTTTTCCAGCCATGATCCTGATACTATTTGATAGATCCTATCCAATTTATTATAGATTTATTATGTAGTTTTCTTTTATATTCTTTTATATTTATTCTTTATAAATTTTGTATTTAGTCATCATTACAGCAAAAAGATGTGTTAATGCTCAAAAAAGATGTTTATTTAAAATGATATAATATTTAAAATAGTTTATTTAACATTTCCTTGTATTTTTATCATGTTTCGTACCATTCTTTGATAAGGATCTCTATTCTCCCACGAAAGAAAAAAAAACAATAACTGCAAAGGTCGTTGAAGGCTGGTAATATAAAGGATGTAGTTTCAGTTCCTTGACATAAAGACTCATTTTTAGCCACAATTGTTCTCTCACTATTTTTTACTTCTAATTTTTTTTACTGTGTGTTTCGAAATATGTAGTTTTCAGCTAGCATCCAAGAACGTATATAATAATGGTAACCAAAAAATTATAAAATTCCTAATTATATTAAATTTTGCACCCCTTTTGTAAATCTTTGCTATTTTTAGATAAGCAATAATTGAGAAAATAGATCCAGTTACAAAGTTAGGGATAAAAAAATGTAGATATTATGCACAGTCTTGCAATATCTCTTGTTGGCCGAAATTATTTTTTATCACTTAGCATTTCGTATTTTGGTAACTGTGTAATCAATTACGTGTCACGCCGAATTTGCCATAGTGAGAAATTTTCAGAATTTCAAACTATACAAAATTATCTTATTTATTGTTAAAATTAAGAATTGTTTTATCTACTTCCCTTCTCAATAGAAAACCAAAAGACTTTCCTGAACACTGTCTAATTATATATTTTACATAGTATGACCATCAGACCCTTATGATATTTGCTAATTATAGTCATAGAAGCGCGTGGATTTTTGGTTTGTGGAATACTCTGTAGGGTTTTCTTATCTCAGGGTTCCATCTTTAAGCTCTATTTGAGCTCTATCTATAGAAATTCCTGAAAAATAAATTTTTCAAGGGGAAAAAACTGCAAAAACAATGAAATGGCAAAATTTTTGCCACTAATAATAATAATCGAGTTTAAATCAAATATCGGTATTTTTATACTCAGTTACTTTCTAATGTGCAAAAGTAATACATAGCTTATATTTATCTTGAATAATTAATTGCAAAGTGATTCAAAACTAACCCCTCATCCACAGAGAACGTGCAATCAACTTTGCTTCCTATTTACGTAATCGATAAATGTTAAGAAAACGATTATTTCTCGCTCAAGTGGGAAATTATCCAGAAAGTCCGGCGACAAATAACCAAGTTTCTAATTTTTAATCACATCTCACTGCATTGATCATTAACAAGATCTGCTCTATAATCCTATTAAATTTAATCTTTGACTAAATCTGTGAGAAATGTGCATTTATATTATGATTTTTATTACATTAATTGAACTTAATCGAAATATAATTCGTGTCATTATTTCGCTCATGTAAGCAGTTGATATCAGTTACATGTGACACTGCGAGAGATTTTGATTGGATGTATGGAGATATATACTTTCCATTCCGCATTTCAGATAGCAATTAAATGAAATTTAGAAAAGAACGCATTTAAGAACAAGCGTACGCTACAGTGTCAAGCATTTTCTCAGGCTCCCTTTAGAGAGAAGTTCAACAACCATCATCCCTCTATCAAGATTACCAAATTTGAGAGCTTTCTGGAGAAAAGTTTTATTTCAAATAAGCGAATTTCAGAATAAGCGAGCTTTAACTGTAATAACCCAGTAGATTCAAAAATTATTTCTGTCCTAAAATTTTTCAATTAAATTGTTAAGAACTTATGCCAATTAATGCGTTAAATTAAGCCAAAGATCTCTGACTCGCCAGTTGATTCTCTACCTATTGAGCTTCTGAGACGATTATATTTCCTTCTATATTTGATGTGAACTCTACATTCACCTCGTTAATATTTCAAATCGAATGGCAACTTTTCATCTCTTTCTCATTTTTTTGTTCAATTTTAAAAACATTCTACCCTATTTTACAAAAACTCTACATGGATTGAAATCGATTCAATAAATCATGGGTTGATGAAGATTCAGATTACGGCCTTATACAAACCTCACTCATCTGATTTGTAAGATTAACTCGAGCTTCATTGTAAGGCCGATGCCTCAGCCAATCAACCGATCTCCGAGTAGCTAGACTACACTATATCCAATAAGCTGAGATAATGATATTGCCTTCTGCATTTCAGTTGGGTATTACACTACTTATTAGCTGGCATATTATTTTCCCTAGTATAATCCCTAATAATTTCCCTAGTATAGGGAAATTATTGTGACGAGATCAAAAATTCGAACACGAGTTTAAGAGGGAAGAGCACTTTTCAAGAACCCATAAATTCGAATCGAACGTTTTTAAAATGACGTGTGTGTGTGTGTGTGTATGTGGGTGTGAGTGTGTGTGAATGTGCGTGTGTGTGTGTGTGTTAATTCAGAAATCTAAAAATCAAAATAGTCGTAAATAGGAAACACGGATTTTGAGATATAAATTGCGAAAAAATATTTTTAAAATCTATAGATTTTTATTTATTTGCAAAATATTACGCCCAAAATCCCAAAGTTTCGTAGCTGCTCGCTGTCCATAGATTGATTTAAAATACGAAGCCTTAAATTCTGGTGTTAAAAGACGGGCTGGGATAATAAAAATTTCCTCAACCTTATATGTTTCAAATTGAATATACAGGTATTTATAACAAATGCAAAACTGAACCAACATCGTACGATTCGGATTGAAAATGCGAAAATTAGTTAATAAAAGTTTGTTAAACGGGTAATTATGATATAATAGTAATACAACGTCTGGGCTTTCTTTGGCGGGAAAAGGGGTGTTACGAAAAATGTAGGCACTTTGGACGTTTACTTCCCCGAACCTAGTAGATAAAAATGTAAATAATTTTCTTATTTTATCGGAAATAGGGAACAGATTATGAATATATATAAAAATAATTTCAATATTTTAATATTTTGATTTTGTTTTTAACTTTAAAAAGTAGCTCTCAGAGCAAAAGATTTTCATTTTTTTAACTTTCACTCAAAATATATAGTAGGCTATGAAAAATAGATAAAAATAGTAAATGGCAAAAATGTGTACTAGAAAATTTAGTATTAAAAATTATATTTGCTATTAAAAAAGCGCTTATAATTTTTGAGTCATCGTCTTGTCAAGTTAAAGAAGATTTTTTCGGTTTTCAAGACTTTAATGAGTGTATCTTAAAAACTATAAAAGCTAGGTTGGAACAATAAGCAAGAATTTTTAGCCCTTTAAAAACCCTAGAAGTGTATATAATTTGATTTTGGAAAGAGGTTTATTTTTTTTTCATACTTTCAATCGGAATTTCTTAGAAACTATAAAAGATAGATATAAATAGTAAGTGACACAATATGTAAGAGGAAATTTAGTTTCTAAATCTATATTTATTTTTAAAAAAAGCTCTTATGGTTTTCGAAAAATCGTTTTGTCAAGGTAAAGCATGAAAATTTTACATTTTTTAAGTTTTAATGTTTATATCTTAAAACCTAAAAGGGATAGCTATACACAATAAGTAAGAATTTCAAGCTCTTTTAAAGCCCTATAAGTGTAGATAATTAAATTTTGAGTAGAGGTATATTTTTCGATATTACAAAAATTGAGCTTTATTTTACAAAATGTTGTTCAAATAAAAAAATTTCGGCTCCATCAGACTGGAGCTACCACCGACTTTTTCTTTTCATTTTATTTTTATTTAAATTTATTGAGTGTTTGTAAGAGTTGGGTAGGATGATAATTTCGTTAAACTTATTTTTCTCTAGACGTAATACGAAAGAAAGAAGCGGGGTGTTTTTGGTTTGGGCGAACTGCGACTGTTAATAAAAGTAACCGATGACTTTCTCACCACAAGTTGTTAAATATAAATGACGAGAAAACATCTAATAGAAGACCATTTAATGGAACATGTCACCACTTTTCACAGCAAAATAATATGTTAAAATAAATTAAATCTATAAAAGTCTTTGTATTTAAGAATATTTTCGTCAAAAATTGAAGTCAAAACGTTAAAATATCAATAAAAAGATTATTATACATCCGCAAACGAAGCAATGTCATGCATGGAGCTGGGATCAGTTTTTATTCATGGTGTCATGTTTTTAATTCATTTATTGTCAACAATTCATAGTAAAATTGGGAAATAAACATTTCAAAAGTAGTAGTGGCAACACTAATATGATTTGAAATTAAAAAATTGGAACATGGCAACGCAAAAATCTTTCATTTCAATCTAATTCGTCAACTTGTTAAGACGTTTAAAAAGCTTGCTCTTTATTTTATGTGATAAATTTAGAAAACTGAAGCAAGTTAACTGCTCGCCATGATTAAGAAGCTCAAGTCGCTCTTGTAATTTCATTTTAGGTTATCTTTTAATATTGCGTACTAGTTTCACATGCATTTTTTATATACAATCATCTTTACAATGACGCACTATTTTAAAAATCATACCGATTTTTCAACTTTTGAATTATTAATAAATATAAATTAGTGTTTTATAGTATTCATAAAACACTTTATGTTTAAATGACGCTTTATTTAATAATTTAAAGTTATATAATCCATATTAAAAATTCACTATATGCACATTATTTGAAAATATTTAGAGTTAATTTAACTCCATTTCACCTATTAATAAATGTATCTTTGATCTTATTTACAATGTATATAATTTTAATTTGAAGAAATATAACCTATATATATTGAACTATAACCTATATTATTATATAATTAATACGCAAGGCATCCATCCGATTTAGATATTTCAAATATTTACTGAATATATTTTTTTTATTACTCAATAACCTAAGTGATATTTATACCTACTAACCACTGTAAAAATGAGGGAATGCAATTTAAAACCTTAAAGATTTCAGACAGATACGAAATAAATATTTTTTAATTAAATCTTTTAAAGCGTTTTTATGTCAGACTATTTGATTTGGGTTTCCTGTTTTTTGTGGATTTTGACTGTAGTCAATTATACACTCACGATTGTACAGCCTAATAAATAATCAATTCAAATATTTAATATCTTGTTATTAAAAACATATATAATAATTGCACAGATTTTAGCTACACATAAATAGTCTGCCCTTAAACTGAAATTTAATCGGCATATTTAGCATTGAATACAAAACCTAAGATATTCATTAGTAAGATTTTAGGACGATTCAAAGAACAGGCTACGTTCGTCAAGAAGCATAAAAATCGTAACAACTAAGTGAATTGTTAATAACGTTATTTACCAAGTTCCCACAAAATTTATTCTTCGTCAATTATTTTGAGAGCCAAGCGGTTCGAAACTTAAATATCCGAAATTAAACATAATGGACTCAAAGGGGGGGGGGAGAGAGATCAAGAGACATCACAGATATTTGCTTTGAAATCAAAGTTAGCCTTACATTTCTGAATCACCCCAATAGAGATCGAATAAAAACTGTTTAGCACCAAAAAGTATCAAAACAAGATACAAATGATACAAAAATACTTTAATTTCATATTTGAATAAGTAGATTTGTAAAATTCAGTAGGTCAATCATAAAGGCTTTCTGCGATTGATAAGGGCCAAAACGAAAAGCATTTGAACCTAAAATAATCTGTAAACGGATTGTAAACCTTGATTCAATGCTCCATTCTGTTAAAATAAAGCAGGTTATTTTCTTCGAAATCATAACAAAACCTTATCAGCACCAGGGTAACCACAAGCGACTGGTCTACTAAATTTTGTGTAATTTGGTCAATTAGTTTTCAAGTTAGAGTGGATAAGTGGATAGATGCGAAAGGAAAAGACAGGTTCTTTTTTTGAAATAGTGCCAAAATCTAATCAGACCCATGATAACCCACAAGTGATTTATCTACCAAATTATGCGACATTTAGTCAATTAGTGATCAGTAAATAAATGGTCAATTATTTAGTCAATACCATATCAAAATGATAGAGCACCTCCACGCGATCCATAATCTCGGGTTGTGTCTCATTTGATCTTAGGTTTCAATTCCAAATTAAAGGTACAATCGAATACTTCGTAAAATTCAAATTAGGATGAACAATTCGAAGGAATCATTATAAAAAAATCAGACGCATTTTTCTTAATGATCGAACAATTCCACTCTAGCAAGAAGTTTTGCTTTTGTTTCATTTGTTCCGTCTCGGCTTCAAAATCAACGGAAAAATCAAAAATTTTGAAATTTTGAAATAAGGATGGCGATACAACGTTATTTTCAAAAACACTTACACCACTTTACCTCTTCCCGGCCGTCCAAATGGTTACCTTACACCTTTCTGGTAGGTCGGAAGGTCTGGGTCTCAACAACAACCACTTTACCTCTCAGAAGTAAAAAAAAATCATTCTAACATCCTTTCATTGACAAAAATTAACAATTAAAACTTTGAAAAAACTTTATAACTATAACTCGATATAATTTTTCTAAATATTATAATTAAACCATTTTGTCAAGCCCAAAAATAAGGCTCCATGTATTTTACCATTTAACATGTTAACAGAATTATAAAATGGGCTTAGCTTGAAAATTAGCGGAAAAATCAAAAATTTCATAACTTTGAAATAAGGGTAGCAATACAACGTTATCTTCAAAACACATACACCACTTTAACCCTCAGTAAAAGAACTAATTTTGATATCTTTTCATTTACAAAAATTAACAATTAAAACCGGAAAAAAAATTAGAAACATAACTCGATATAATTTTTCTAATTATTACAATTAAACCATTTTGTCACTCGCGGGATGAGATTCCATATAACATACCATTTAACATGTTAACAGAATTATGAAATGGGCGCCATTTTTACGTATAAATCTAAAGGGAATTTCAATATTCAGAAGAATGTGTCGTCCACAACTGACATTAAGCATGTAAGCGTCACAATTAATGACTACTAGCCATTTTGAAGGCACAAAAGGCTAGTCTATATAATATGGGGCTAGTCTATGGGAGTTTATAGGATCAAGTCTATAGTACTAATAAAGGGCTAGTCTATAGAAAATGGCTAGTCTATATAATATGCACTGCACTCACTGAGTGAGTAAGAGAAGGGATGATATATCAAAATGATTGATCACTTCTGCTTTAGCTTAAATCTTTGATGTCATTCGCTCCGTCATAGCTTTGAGATCACAGAAAAAGTCTAATATTAAGAAAATTCAAATTAAGGGTGACGACGCAAAGAAATAATTAAAAAAAATTTAAAACCACTGTTCAAAATGATGAACAACTTCCCCTCGAGACAGAATCTCGCTTTGCATCTCATTTAATCAGTCTCAGGTTCCAAATCAACTAAAAATTGAGCATTTCAAAATTCGAGGGGGAGGGGATGATACAAAAGGATTTTCAAAAAACTTATACTAATTTGTCGCTCAAAAACAATAAATACACAACTTGATATCCTTTTGCGGCCAACAATTAAACCTGGTTATTAATAACGTTGATAAAGAGTAGGTGTCATATTGAGTGACCAGTCGCCATTGAGAACGCGGATCAAGTAATTTATTCACTATTGATTATCGATTAAGAAATGTTTTCATTCATACATGAAAAAATGTGAAAAAAATGGTGAATCAGAATTTTAGACATCATATTGATTTAAATATAAACCGATTAGTTTTTAATAGCGTTTAGTAAATAGAGTTTATATCCTAGCGAAGATTTTTTACGCTGCTTTCTCTTCATATGCTCATAATGACTAGAAGGTTTCCATGGTAACGGATACGCGTTTGAATATCTATTAGAAACAATACATTTTTTATTGCAATATGAAACTGATATTTTATTGCAATTGCAATATGATAGTGCCACCCAATTTAGACCGAAAGCCATGTAGGTTAGCTGTGGCTAAAAGTCGAAATACAAAAATCATCTGTAAGCAAAACATAAAAAGTTTGAATCTTGCTTTTTTTTTCATTTTTTGATTTCCTTTTAAAAAATTTAAGTTTTTGTAAACCACTTTTAGTAAATTTAAGTTTTTAGTAAACCATCTTTAGTAAATTTAAGTTTTTAGTAAACCATTTTTAGTAAATTTAAGTTTTAAGTAAACCATCTTTAGTAAATTTAAGTTTTTAGTAAACCATTTTTAGTAAATTTAAGTTTTTAGTAAACCATTTTTAGTAAATTTAAGTTTTTAGTAAACCATTTTTAGTAAATTTAAGTCAACCCGTTAAGAAATCTCTCAAGTAAATTTCGAAGTAACGTCCAAGACAATATGTCATATTTTAATCCGTTGAGTCTCATCACCATGGAGGTAAAAGCTTAAAACTTCATATTGAGAAAACATCAATATTGTTTGAGACAATAACTCTGTAACTCCATATTCAAAACTTTGCTTTCAAATAGAAAGAAAATATATTTTAAAAGAGGTGGCAACAGTCATAATATTTGAAATTGAAAATTGGAACATGGCAACGTAAACATTTTTCATTTCAGCCTCAACCATTCACTTGTTAAGACGTTTATGAAACTGTCTCCCGATTTAGAAATTAACAAGTGTACTATCGTCATGTTTCAGGGAATAAAGAGATTCTTGTAATTGCATTTTAAGTTATATTTTAATAGCGCGTATTAATTCCCTATACATTTTCGATTTGCAATTATTTCTATAATAATTAAGTATTTTAAAATAATGTGTATTTAAAAAAAAAATTCTTATTAATAAATGTAAATCATTCTTCAATAATATAGTTTACAAAATGATTTATTAAATACTTTGATGTATAAGAAATATAAAAAATGTACTTAATACGTAAGGCATGCATCCGATTTAGATGTGTTTATTATTTGATAATATTTGTACGTATCTCTGTCATATAAGTGATATTTATGACCATTAGCCGCTACGAAAATGAGAAAATTTAACTCTAAACGTTATTTATAAAATTTAAGACTTAACAGATATTGAAAAAAAATGAGTTTAAAAAAATTTTAATGTCATTTCTAGAGCAGTGTTATGGAAGTCGATCTGATTTAGATTTACTGCTTGATAAGAGTTTTTGTTTTTGAGGGGTTAAAAATCTTTTGAACTCATCTAGTTTATATACAACTTTACTTTCTAAAAAAAATGAATATAAGCTTCATTTAATACCCTGTGATTAAAAACTTGTATAGGTTACTTAATAATTATACATATTTTAAAGACATCTATTTATTTCATCAGTTTCCTGAGCATTAAATCGAGTTATTCGTTTGTGCGATATTGGGCTGATTTATAGAATAGGGTACGGTCGCCAATTAAGGCGAAAACGCTGTGCGATATTGGGCTGATTTATAGAACAGGGTACGGTCGCCAATCAAGTCGAAAACGCATCCGAACTTTAAATACGGAGTTACTCGTTTGTGTGATATTAGGCTGATTTACAGAACAGGGTACGGTCGCCAATCAAGTCGAAAACGCATCCGAACTTTAAATACGGAGTTACTCGTTTGTGTGATATGAGGCTGATTTACAGAACAGGGTACGGTCGCCAATCAAGTCGAAAACTCATCCGAACTTTAAATACGGAGTTACTCGTTTGTGTGATATGAGGCTGATTTACAGAACAGGGTACGGTCGCCAATCAAGTCGAAAACGCATCCGAACTTTAAATACGGAGTTACTCATTTGTGTGATATGAGGCTGATTTACAGAACAGGGTACGGTCGCCAATCAAGTCGAAAACGCATCCGAACTTTAAATACGGAGTTACTCGTTTGTGTGATATGAGGCTGATTTACAGAACAGGGTACGGTCGCCAATCAAGTCGAAAACGCATCGGAACTTTAAATACGGAGTTACTCGTTTGTGAGATATTGGGCTGATTTACAGAGCAGGGTACGGTCGCCAATCAAGTCTAAAAATTGTACATAAACTGGGTTAGTGGTATATAACATTGCTGCTTGAATTCCAAATATTTCTAATCTTTGTTAATAGTTCTGCTAGATCTCCGGAGAGAGACGCAGATATGCAGAACTGAAAATAAGGGATTGAAAGAGGAATATTAAGTTCATTTTCTGAAATAGTTTAAATCAAAATTAGTCTAATTAGTTTGAAAGCACAGTGAGCCATAAACCACAGTGTACGCTCAAAAGACACCAAATAAAAACTATTTAATACTAAAACAGTATCCAAACGAAATAAAAGTGACATAAAAATATTTCAAATTGATTTATTGATTGGAAATATAGTTTGAATTATTATTTTAATAATTTAAATAAATTGAACTCATAATTTACCGATAAAAAAATTATAAGTAATTTTTCATGCTAATGTATTGTCATCCCAAAAATTTTCGAATTCGAGATTTTGGCAGATATGTATGTTTTAAGACCTAAGCTCCTTTCGAGAACTACCAGATATACAGGGTGGTCTTAAAAATAAACTTCCCCGATATATGAACCCCTAACGGCCTATCCGCTCAAGCAATCGAAAGGAAATTTTAGATATTGTTATTTGAAGGTATGCGCTCGAGATTGTGATGATTTCAAACTATAGAGCTCTCGGTTACAGTGAAAAAATTTCGAAATTTTCGAATGGCAACGCCCACTTTTTCCTGCGTAAATTGATCAGCGCATTGTAAAACCATAAATGGCGTTGAATGATACACGTATAACGAAAATTGGCGGTGTGAAACATTTGCAAAGAGCATTATAAAGGACCAATGACAACACAGAGAGGAGGTGCATTGACGCACTTTGCATAATTCACAGGGACAGACAAAACCAATCACAGAACACTATGTGCAAAGCTTTGCTTGCCCACCTTGGCAGAAGATAACGCATTGCATGCGGGAGATTGTTGACAACAATGGCGAACGTAACATAGCAGGAGGATTCTGTATAACTTCACATTTTATGGCATCTTTCAATTCTGACAAATTTCGTGGATTTGATGTGTACACGTTAGATTTCAGATAACCCCAGAGCCAGAAATCCATCGGAGTGAGGTCGGGGGACCGCGGTGACCACAAAACTGCAGAGTTACGCGAGATGACGCTATCACCAAAGTTCTGTTGCAGCACTTGTCGAGCACATGTAACAACGCGTGGAGGAGCACCATCTTGCATCCATACAATGTCATTAACGATATTTCGCTGCTGCAGTTCTGGAATTACATAATTCTACAACATTATTTTGTACTACCGAGGACCAGTTATGGAGCGCGTTTGCATACCATTGGAAGTGACCTCTTCGAAGAAGTACGGAGCGAGGACGAATGTGCTTGCGATGCCGCACCACACAGTCACTTTAGCTTCGTGTAAAGGCACGGGTGCCACATCTTGAGGCTTTTGTCAGCCCAGTGAAAGCAGTTCTTGGAGTTTACGCTCCCAGTTAAGGAGAAATGTGCCTCATCCGCTCATAATATCCGCAGCAGCACCTTGCTATCCTCATCATATCTGATGAGGAAAAAATTTGCAAAGTCGACACGCTGTTGCTCCAAGTTGCAACATCGGGGCGCGCTGGAATCGATAAGGAAACATCCGCAAAACAGAGCGCAGAAGCTTGAGGACTGTGGTTTTAGGTACATCTAAATTGCGGGCAACACTTCTTGCAGTACGCAATGGACCTGCAGAAATCGTATTATGCACTTCCGCAACAACTTCAACAGGAACAGATGATCGTCCGGATCGCGGTCTATCACATGTGAATCCAGTTTCTTCAAATTTTTTTACCAAATCACGTGAGGTTCGTACGGAACATGGGCATTGTCTTAGCTTATGATTTCGCCGATAAACTCACACTTTTTCGGCATCATTTTCCCTGTTTAGATAGAACAGCTTTATCAATTCACCTCGTTCTTTCCCTGTAACTGTCATCTTGTCGGCACGTTCGAACACCTGATTGAAGAAACAATCTTCCCACACTGCTTATCAAAAGTTTTCCTTAAGCAATGCTTTGCACATAGTATTCTGTGATTGGTGCTTCTACTGTCTATCCCTGTGAATTATGCAAAGAGCTTCAATGCACCTTCTCTCTGTGCTGTCATTGGTCCTTTACAATGCTCTTCTTTGCAAATGTTTTACGCCACCAATTATCGGCATACGTGTATCGTTCCAAAGCCATTTATTATTTTTCAATGCGCTGATCAAGTTGCGCAGGAAAAAGTGGGCGTTTCCATTCGAAAATTTCGAAATTTTTTCACTGTAACCGTAACCGTGAGAACTCCATTGTTTGAAATCATCACAATATCGAACGCACACCTTCAAATAACAATATCTGAAATTTTCTTTCGATTGGATGAGCAAATAGGCCGCTAGGGGTTCATATATCGGGGAAGTTTTTTTATGACCACCCTGTACTTCCGTGTGTGTACGTATGTATGTTCGTGTGTGTGTGAAGTATGGACACAATAACTCAAGAACAAATACACCCACTGCTATTCATTTTATGTTTAGATACATTAAGGTAAAAAGCTATAAAACTAAATAATAGAGTTTGTAGTCATTGTCATGAATATAACTTAAATGCTTGGATTTTTGAGATTTTGATACTATTATTTTCTGTGGAAAACTGTAATAATTAATGAAACAATAATAGTAGTACAAAATGTATAAGGAATGTCGATCATTTAAGTTACGATATGGATGTTAAAGGCATGAAATCAATTTATTATAACGCACATAAGCTAGATGCATCGACCAGTATCACTAAACTGTTGCCAAATTTAAAAAATAAACACTTGAAAATGAACGGAATAATTCAAAAGAATAATTTGCAAACGAAAACTGATAAAAATATACATATTTCTTGTATTCTAATACTTATGATTATAAAAATACACTTCAGCAATATAGAATAGAAATGTATGAAAAGGTCTTCTCTAAATATTTACTTGAATGATTCGAAATTTAAGATTTTCGAATAACAATATTATTAAAATATAAAATTTCAAATGATTCCACTTTTAAACAATTCACAAAATTTCTACCTAGTTCTATACTTTTTACGCATCGAAATACGTATATTTTAAGTAATTCCATTTTCATTTTCTTGCATTTGCGATTTGGAGATTCACACAATTTTAAATTTGGTTGTAAATATGAAATGATATTTTCGCATATGAAAAAATAATAAATGAACCTATTTTTGAATTTTTGTGAATTTTTCTAAGTGGGTCTATAAAAGATGATTTCGGATCGATCCGAGAGGTGTGAAAGGATGGAAGCGAGAGCATGTTTCTCCTATACATACTAGCTGATTCGTCAGACATATTGAAGCCCACCAAAGTCGGAAGCATAATCCGTTAGCGTTAGCTCTATAGCGTTAGCGTATTTTCACTTGAGAAAATGTTATTGAAATAATTATGGGTGAGTGTTCCACACCGAGGTACTCAAATTATTATAGAAATGGTTTAAGATTATTTAATTTTTCCTGAAAAAAAAAAGAAAAGAAATAAATGGATTATAAATAGTCCAAGAGATCATTAGTAACCGGTACAGGAGCATACTTGTCTAGTAGCAAATAGTGTAACCCATGTATTTGCAACCACCACTTGGACTTCAATATACCCGACAAGTCAGCTTGCATATTTAGGAGCTCCATCCTAAGGAGTGATGTCCGTTGCTATGGAGATTTATTTAGTACAACTTTTCCATGCGAATAGAAAAACACGGATTAAATTTTTTTTATATAAGCGTTTATGAAATTGACTGGTGTTGTCGGGGTTGTTTCCTTAGCTGGCTATTATTTAGGACACATTATATAATACATTATTTGGTGGTTATTAATATTTCGATTTTTGAGTACCCCATTTTCAATATTTCCCACCTGAATTGTTCACGAGATTTGGTAAGACCCATTCTGAACCAATGTCACGAAAATAATTATTAAGCTATGATTGAGGTAAATGAATGGATAGTTACACTTGCTACATCTTAAACATATCAACTTGCCTAAAACGACAGCTTAGCATTCCGCATAAATACACTGAAATTATTTTACTATTTAGTTGCCAAATAAACCTCCAATTCGAAAGAATGTTAAACAGTTCATCCAAATTGTTCAGAAGACATCAAAGAGCAACGAAATAAAAAAAATATTAAACTTTGCTTGGTTTGTTTTTTTACTAATTGCGTCCATTAGATTGTAGGAACTCAAAATTAAATGCACTATCAAAATAAACATTTGAAAGACATCCCCTGTGAAGATACCAGTATCCATGGACCGGTTTCGCACTTATTATGCGTTCGTTGGCATAAAAAACATATCTACAATGGCAGAAAGAAACTCGCCATAAATCACAAGTTTGCGAACTTCGATGAGAAATAACAATTTCACGTGGTCGGTATAAAATTCATTTACAATTTAGGTTAGGTCACACGAAGCTGCAAAGGCAAATTTCAAAAACACAACTCGCCTATAAGAAGCGTTCCCAAATTCGGAAATCCAAATTCGAAAGGCACAAATGGTGCCTTCCGAATTTGAGAACGCCCCTTAAAGGCAGGTTTGTGTGCTTAAAAACAATATTGCTTAATATTGCTTTATATATAGCAATCGCACATATTGACGGTAACAATGATAAGCGCCTGTTCCAAAAAGACAAAATTAGAAATGTGTGTTATTGCACAACTTCTATGCCATAACAACTTATGTATCTACTTACCCTCGTCTTCCCTACTAGTTCATGCTCGAATTTGAATATCATATTTCATTACTTTTCCTATACATAATATTTTTATGTCAACAATCACAGATATTCAGAAAAGTTTTTATCTTCATTTAAAACCCGGCAGTTAAAAACAGATCAGTAAGAACAGTTGCTAAATATTGTAATAAGAGCAACGATGACTCTGTTGAGTTAGCGATGAGAAAGTTCTTTCTTCTTTCGATCCAGACCGTCCGAACTACCTACCCAGAGGTTTAAGGCGTGAGGCAGGAGTTTTGGACGGTTGGGACAGTATCACCCAATTTCGACCGGAACCTAGTGGGGGCAACGTCTACAGTGACCAAACCCGCCTTCCACTACCACCAACCTCTCGAACCTGAGAAAGTTCAACAAATTAAAGTTTCTATCATTCTTGGAAGACTTACAACGTATAATTGATCACATTTGTGCTTTGGGGGTCATTATTACTGTTTGCCTCCCGGGTCCTAAAAGGGGGTTTAGTAATGTAGCATAGCGTCACAATGGAGGACCGATTAGGGTTTCAAAGCTCCTAATTGGATTCTTAATGCCATTCTGTCTAAAGCATAAGCCAGAACATAACTACCTACAATGTCTATTGGCATTGCCTAATTAAAGCTTTGGGGTTGGGGGACAACAGGGTGAGGCTAAAACCTGCCTTTTAGATTTTAGTTTAAATGCATTAATCGATACGACTTGTCACTATCCATGAAAATATCAGTCTTTTATCACGGGTGACCTAAAGTTTTGTTACCCCGATAGACATAATTATTAAAGACAAACGCAACAAAGCATTCCAAACTTTGAATGAGGCGATAACTCATTTTCAGTTTGGAAATGTATCTGCTTTAAGCAATTTGAATATGAATATCTGAATGCAACTGGTTTTGAAGTTATAAATTAATCGTATTTTTTTTCTTTTCTTCTTTTAGTTGCTGTTGCAAAGGGCAGAATGAAGAAGAGAAGAGAGAGGCTCAAGAGAAAAGAGAGGTGGAAAGAGAGAAGAAGAAGAAGAAAGAAGCAAGAAAGAAAAGAGCAAAGGAAGGAAGAAAAGAAGAAATGAAACGTTTGAAATGGGAAAGAGCTGTTCTGAAAAGGGAAAAGGTGGTAGAGAGGTTTGTACATTGTAAAGTAGCTTGTGCGCGCAATTAAACTGCGAAATTTTGCGGAATACGTGTAATTTACAAAAATTTACATTTCATTCCATAAAATAGTTAAATTGTTGAATAGTTACCATAAAATAGTTAATGTTTTGTAATAGTAAATGTGTACCATAAAATAATAAATGTGTACCTTAAAATAGTAAATGTATACCATAAAACAGTAAATGTGTACCATAAAATAGTTATGTTTCTTCTTCCGAGCAAGTTACTCCTCTTTAGTTACCTTTACACCCTGTGTGTCTATCGCTTATTCACAACTTGCTGAGAGGCTTCGAATAGTAATCGACACAGATTTAAACGAAAAAGTGATGCTTCAATTATTTTATTTATTTGAATTCAGAGTTGTCATCTCTAAATAATATTACACCTCCTGTTTTGTTTACTGTGCAACTTCTACCAAATAATGAGGGAACTTCGTTGGGCATTGAACGTATTTTTCAAAGGAAGGAACTTCGGCTTAAGAAGCACATCAGTTCTCGAAAAGAGCACTTTTTAGTTGGTTTCGTTTTGCAGATATCGGCCAGTTAATGTACTAGGCGATTTGTCCTTTGAATATCGATTTCCATTTGCTCCAGAGGAGCTTCAGAAATAACAACCTTCGTGGGTGAATGGAATTTTGAACTGAAATGTTCGAATTAAAAAATATAAAATAATTAAGGTTAGTCTTGTTATACAGTACACAAAACGGAAAATAGTGCGATTTCACTCATGTCTTACAATAGTTTATTCACACTCTGCACCTTTGCTTTAAAAAAAACGCACAGACACGAAGAAAATCAATTTTCAAGAAAATTCATAAGTGACAAAATTGTTTCGAAATATCGAACTTTTCTATACTCATTTAAACAGTAAATCAATATTTAAAAGCAGTGGAATGATCAAAATCTGAAATACACATCATCAATTATGATCATTTCTCGTCAAATCTCATATAACGTGTAGTTATTATTTTTAATCAATTGTTTATTTTTGATAAACCCATTTTACAACTAAATGCACTTTTTTCGGTGAATAGATTAATGTTTACTCAAACATAAAAACCACTCAAAGGTTATAAATTATGAGTTACATCCTTTTATAAGCAATATGAGTCCCTAACCCAATGTTAGAGCGCAGCTTCAGTTTCTGTTTACGGGCAGAATCCTCCCGTTGACAAATGAACCCATCAAGAGTCTGTAAAACTATTAATGAACGTTTTTTCTTCCAGCCTGATGTACGAGTGCGTCATCTTCGAGGAGTGGGTGGACAAGAGGTTCGTCATAGGAGATAACGGCAACCCCGCCGCAGTGATACGCGCCAAGCAGTGGTTCGAGGTGAAGAAGAGTCTCCTTCGAGAAACCTGGCAACAGTTGCAACTAGACCAGGATCTGGAAAGAGAGAAAAACTATGGATATAGAAAGAGATCATATGACCCCTTTCTGGACTGGCCACCTTCGGATGACAGCCCCATCTGGCGCTCCTTCAACAGCTGCACGAAGAGATACGTCAACAGTTGGAGATACAAAGCAAATCGAGCCACAGTTGAGATGTATTACCTCAGAAAGGACGTGTAAGTACATTTTGACTCATTATCATAAATAGTGCCGTAACAAGGATGGTGCGACAAAGAGTAAAATGGGTGCCAATTGTAGATGACACCCTTTTTAGATTTCGCCCATGACATCAAATTGCCTTGCTATGGTTCTATTTAAAAAAAATCCCTTATTGTTTATACTAATGTAAAATGTTTGACTGGAATCTGAGAACCTTATGCCATAATAAGTGCCGTAAAGAAGCATTGCATTTAGTATGGAATGGTTTTAAGAGGAAATTATTTTAATTGCTAATTTCTAAAAGCAGCACATAGTATTTAGAAACGTTTACAAATGTTAAACAATGAGGGTCAGTGTTAAAATATTGCCATCAAGCACTCGATTTGAACAGATTCTTACAGAATGTTTTTCTTCCATTGCAGGCAACGCAAACAGCGGACAAGTCTCTTCTGAAAGTCAGCCAAGACTCACTCTCTCTTTCCTGAAAATAGAGTGTCTCTCTTTCTCCTGATTGATAATGACTTAAGTATATTTTTATTATGAATTTAAATTATTTGGCTGAACCTCAAAATTCGTTAGTTTTTAAGAATTAATATAGTTTTTAATTGTATTTAGTTTTAAAATGTTATATTTTATAAGTTTGCATAGATTAAGTTAAATGCATGATTTCGACAAGCAATTCTTCCTCATTTTGAACTACTTTTTAATTCTTTTTATTATGTTTTAAAGACACTACGTTCAAAACTGTTCTAAGGGGAAATTAAATAAAATTAGTTTTTCTTTTTTCAAAAGAAAATGGGTGAAAGTGAAAAGCAAAAGGAAATTCTGAAATGAATTTGTCAATAAAAGTAGTGTAATTTCAAAAGTTTGCTTAACTAATATACATTGATTGTATCTCAATCAGAAAAGCTGTGCAAAATGAGGAGAAGTTGCTTTTATTGATTTGGCCTTTTTATCTAAATTTTTATCAGTATTCCTTACAATAGTTAATCACAATAGATGCAATAGTTAACATCAATAGTTATTTACAATAATGTTAATAATTAATAAGGAATAGTTAATAACAAAACAATAGTTTAATGCAATAGTATGCAATAGTTTAATACAATAGTATGCAATAGTTTAATACAATAGTATGCAATAGTTTAATACAATAGTATGCAATAGTTTAACACAATAGGTCGTAATAGTTTAATGCAAAAGTGTGCAATAGATGCAATAGTTTTGTGCAACTAGTGCAATTGCTGATATCATTTGTTGTCATTAATTACTCAAATAGTCTCATTTCAGGTAGAAGCAGCACTGCCACTGTGTTTCAGGTTGGTCAAGGTCTCTTCTGTTCTAAGTCTTCGTCGGTTCCAGGTTGTCCCCAGTCTCCTTCGTGAAGTTTGATGTTGGCTCTTCTTCTCTTCATTCAGAGTTTCTCTCGTTTCAGTCTTACTTTCCCCTTTGAAGTTACAGGTTTTGCCTTTTCTTCTTATGGTCTAAGATTCGAATTGGTTCGTAAAGGCTTCGGTATTAGTTTGTCTCTGTTTTCCAGAAAGTGGATTTTCCTCTCCAATTTCTATCGTCTAAATGAAAAAGAAACCACCCCTCGTTATCATTACATCTCTCATCACAGAGCAAAACCAAATTAGATTTGAAACCACTCCCACAAATTCATATGTATAGAATTAATTTTAAGGGATCGTTTTCCTGTTTCAAATTTTTTTATAACTCCCTACTTTGTCTCTGCATTTACTTTCAGCTTCTTTGTAAAAAATCTTATATTTAAACTTAATTACATTTCAACAATAATAATAATCTCCACCATAATATACCGGAATAGGCAACAAAAATACTGCAAAACTGGCTCGACATTTAGCACAGAGTCTTTAAAAGGACACAGAAATTGGTGAAATTGTAGCTAATGCTAATTGCTTCTTCATGCGGACTGAAGTATTGGAGTTTTCTCCTAGCACTCTGTACAAATTTTATGACAGAGAAACAATATCTGCATTTAGTTCAGAAAATTCGAATTTTCAGCAAAAATCTCAGTAGATTTTGACTATTTTATGAGTCCACAAAATGGAAGTGGTAAAGAATTATTTTAACTGCAACGAAAGCTGTACGAGGAATAAAAAGACATGAGTAGATCATATTAAGACAAATTAATGAATGAAAATTTATGACAAGAGTTATTATCAAAGAGTACTTTTGGTTTTGCTCTTTGATGAGAAGTGCAAAACTAACGAGGACCAAGTCCTTTTCCATTTGTCGACTTCGTGTGTCCATCGTACTTCCAGGTCTGTCGAGTCAATAGCGTTGTCGGTCGGTGAAATTGTCGGTTGGTTAGTATAGGAAATTTGGGGGACATGGTGGGGGGAGGGGGGCCCCCTCCGACGAGGTCCCACCTTACCGTGGTGGAGGGGTTTGCGTGTCCCAAATTCTGTCATTTTCGATGAAAGAGATCTTTCAATAAACTTTTTTTAATTAATTAAAACAAATGTAATTGATTATTCTACATTTAAAAACATTTTATCTTCAATGTAGATAAACCTCGTTAAAGCGAATGTCATGGTAAAAAAGAATTTTGTTCCTCTCAGAAGTATTTTTAAAAAGAATGCATATGGAAATCCAACTTCTATAATGTTCCCAATAATGACAGTTCGTTTTAACTAGTTTTAACGGTAATTATTAATCACATTTCACATTAAATTCATCTTTATCAGATAGGTATAATAATACCATTAACGAAAGAAGGTTCTGATTTACGTATTAATGTTCTTGCCGATAAGCAGAATCTGGGATCAGACTAGGAGGACCTCACAACTGAATAAAATGAAAGTAACCTGTATACCATAATTCATTCCTTTGGTTCTTTATAGAACTGTGAATTAACTGATGCCTCAAAATGTTATGTAACATTTAAACCAAACACTGCTCATCGAGGCGGGCAAACAACATCTAATATTAGAAACCGACACGATCGAGACTGTAGGTGCTTTGTATGTTCTGTTCCAACTGTAAAGACAAGCACTCTGTAACGTTTTTCTTTAAGATTCCTTTAATGATAAAGAAAACTTCAAAAAAGCATCGTTGGTCCAAATGATCAGCTTTTTCTTGGAAAAGAATCAATACATAAAAATTGGACTCTGGTATGAGAGACTCGAGTTGAGCAACACACCTGTTAATAACATTGTAAGAGACATTCTGTATTTTCCCAAAAGGACAGACACTAGATGGCAGAACTCAACCAATCTTAAGAAAATTTGTTTTGTGTACGAATTAGTCGAGTTCTAGATGGCGATCGTAGCACGTAGCTAACGTATTGTAAGATATAGCTAATCCTAGTTATGCTTTGTTAAACATTTGTAATTTTTATGTATTATTAAATATTGTGATGTTTTGTGAAGTCTTAAATGGCGAGTGAGTGTTTTACTAACCTCAACACCAGAAAAAGCCTTATACAAAGTGACGACCAACGTGGTACTCCGAATCCTTTGTAAAGTTTGGAACATTCTATCTTCATCTCAAGTTAGTGGAAGTTAGATAAGTACGTTTTTAATTTTAAATAACCATGTTTTTTGGAATTTAAAGTTAAGAGTCACCCTGGATAAAATGGAATAAATTGATGTTGTCAATCCTGACATATAAGAATTTTGAAATCGGTCTCGTACTTTCATTTTAATGTTATTTTGAATGTACTGTTGTATGTAAGTCGTAATAATAGAATAATAAGTTTTGAAATTTTGATGGATAAGATTGATACATAATATTGATTTTAAGTAGATTAAAGTGGTATTTATGAGATATTTGAAATAAATATGAATTTGATAATAATGTTGTTCTTGAGCCACTCAAAGACGAAAATTTTATTTTTTTGAATTATTGAAGTGAAAGTTATTTCTGCCTCTTCATTTAGAACTTTTAGAACAATTTAATTTTAAATCATTTGGAATAATTTTAGAATTTAATAGAATTGAACATTCATACTTGTAAAAGAATAGCAAAGATGACGATGCATTCTCTATGGATGTGGTAGGGGGTGTAGCGTGTCCTCGTGCAATATGCGCATAACGCTGGAGCGAGATACACCAAAGTCGTCTTCGATTGCTCTGAGACTTGTTCGCGGGTTCCTCTCAACTTCCCGTAGCACGGTCCTAGCTTGCTCTACGGCAGGTGAGCGTGTAGTATGTTGTCGATTGATGTCACCTTTTACTTGGAAAGCACCTGCCTCACACAATCTGCTGTGCAATTGTCCAAACAAAGGACGACTTGGCAGACCTCTGTTTGGGTAGCGCACGTCCATTTCCATCCACGATGCCATAAACGTAATGCATATCAGCCAATTTAGTGTTACTGAACTGATACATCCTTTTCCTGCAACGTCTTCGCCTTAAATAATCCCGCTTCACGCTCTTCAGTGTGCCTGCGAACATTGCCCTCTAGCAGCCGTTGGTCGCGTTTCCGGATACAGCTTCCTATGTAAAACTTGTTCGCCATAGTCTGACAGACCAACACGTAAAGTTTGTAAACGACCTTTTGGGACACCCTGTATAGGGAAAGTAATGAGCTGCCCACAATACACTTTTCCATATGTTATTAATACAAATCTGGAAGAAAATGTTTGTCAAATATGTGTTAAAATCACATATTATTCAAGTAGATAAACTAACAGACTTCAAGTTAACATATCCATAAAATATTAAAAATCATATCCATTTGTAGTTATGATTAAATTAAGGTAGCAACCATAAATATTTTAATACAAAATAAATAAATAAATAATCACTTTCTATTGAGTAACGCTTAACTTTATGTTTCTAATTTACGTTTCTAACTTTACGTTTAATACAATATTTATTATAATCATACAAATAAAATCTGGTATAGGCAGCACATAACTCTCCTTATATAATACAAAAAATTTACTTCTTTCACAGTGAAAAAATGATGTATAAGATCTACGGCACAGAGTTTTTAACATTGAATTGCCTATTTGGCGCTTTTCGGGATGACAACATGTAAAACTATTTCGAAGTACGAAATTAACTTAATTTCACGCAACTCTAATTTGGCAATTATCAATGTCAATAGCATCTTCAATAAGTAATATAGTCCATACATTAAAACATTTTAATGATCAATTCACCCATTTGGAGTCAATTTCGATAACTTGGTGTCATTTTTGCAATTTTAACGATATTTTCATCAATCTGGGACGAAATATTGCCAAGTTGCTGTGCGGACAAATAGAATAGAATGCGGCGTGGACTAGAAACAGTTTAAAAATCTATGTTTTAAAGCTGCATGTTTGCAAGTTTATAATGAACGGCTTTGTCATGTTCTGATTTAGAATTAACTCATTTTACAGTGGAGCACATATGGTATCAATTTTCTGATCTGTAACTAAAATACTAATACATATTTTAAGTATCAATTTTCTTATCTGTAACTAAAATACTAATACATATCCTACATGAAAATGTAAATAATTGATTTGATTCTAAGAAAAATAGTTCGCAGGATATGCAATAGATAGAGCTGTCTATACTCAATACTAAGGCGTCATCAATTGCACATCATATGGACTATTTCACTTTGTAATAAATCAATCATTAACGTATTTTTAGGGTAGGGGAACTTCTAATATTTTAGCTACGTATATCATGCTTCAACACAAAATAGGTTCAGATTGTATGTCAGATTCAACATAAGAGAATGATTAGACAAATTATTTCCATTCGATTTCATTTGTCGAAACGGCAACGATTAGAAACAGTTTGTTTTTTATGGAAATAACACCTTGAAATAAGCTTTTTTAAATATCTGGCAAGTTTAGTGTTAAAAAAAAGTAAAAAAGTTTTTTTTAAACTGAAGGTTTTTTCTTGATAAGCTAAAAGCTATCTTTCTCTAGTTTGTGGGGGTAAAATATTGGTTCCTGGTCTTTAGCCCTTCTGGAGTTATAGCCACCTGAAAATGGCAATTTTTCAATTCATATTTGCTGAATTTAAGTCAATTTTAATCATGTTAAGCTGAAAACTAAATCCAACTTAAATGCCTAATTTGATAAATACCTAATATTTCTAGTAAATTTAACATCCCAAATATAACACTTCTGCACGGGAAAGACCATCTAAACGTTTCGAATAAATATATTTTGAATTCGTTTTATAAATGATTTTTTCATATCGATACCACTTTTAAACACTGGAAGTATTTGGGCTTTTAAAATGACTAAAACATATTCATTTACATTTAGTAATTCTCAGTTTAATAATTAATGTCGCATATGTCAAAGTTATAGAATAAGTTATCTCTGTCTTTCTTTCTCTCGCATTAATTCCACTTAATTATTAACAACTGTCATTAACCGCGAACAGATTTATTTTCAATTTATTATTGTGCCCCTCACAGTACGAGCAAAAACTCATGAGAGCAGAGAAACGCCATTAATATTCATTTAAATGAGAACAGTTTCAAAGTTTCTACGCAATAATGAAACTCAAACGGGATATAAATTAGACGATTTATCAATCCTTTCACAAACCGAAACTTCGCTCAGTAAAAATGTTTTAGAAATTATTACGGAAAAGAAATTTCAGAAAATAAATATATCGTAAACAATTCTAAACAAAAACTAAATAATGTTTTTCATTTCTTTCAAAATGTTCCTTGTTGTAAACTATTCCTCATTTTGATCTATTGAATAATCAACGTATAATCTTGAGGGCATTTGTAAAGGAGAAAAAAATAATACACTATGTTGTAAAAAAATATATGTACACATGAGAAATTGAACTACAACCGCGAAACTCAGCATGTATGTATCGTTTAAAGAGATATGCAAATGATTAGAATTCGGGACAAAAAACACGTTTTATTAAAAAATGGTATTAGCAAGAAGATGACACTTTAATAAGTGGTAAATCCACCCCTGTCAATTATGCAGTATGTAATACCGATATTCGTTACGACATAGAGTCACTTAAGTTGCATCTGTCCTTCTGCGGAAGGCTCTGCCACAAATGTTGCAACCGATCAGCTAATTCAATGGTATTCTGAGAAGACTGCAATTGTCGTCCCACCCTCCCACCATGTTCCAGATATATTCCATTCTGATAGGTCACGGGCCCTGGTTGACCATGGAAGGATATTAAATCATTGAAGATAAGTCATGTCAGTATATGGTCAAGTATTTGCAGAGTCCACTTCAACGATAAGAGCTTGCAATTTCGTCCCAGTAGCTCAACGGTAGAAAGTCGGCTGGCCAATTCGGAGAAATCCAGCGTTCGATCCCCGGTTGGGACAGCAAGACTCTTTACAATGGCGCCCAAACAGGACAACCCTGTAGGTTAGTGCAAAGTGTCGGAGGTCTGAAAGTGACTCTAGTACGACTAGTACGGATTCAGTGAACTCTGGAAGATTGAGAACCGATTTCAAATTAAGAAGATAACGACCACGCACGATACTAACCTTGGTAAAAATAGTAGTAGCAGGAGACTAACCTAACTTAAAAATAGCAGGAGGCGGTCTGACCAATCTGACATTAGAGGGCGAAGAACACATAATCCTCTTCAACGATAAGATACTGCAATTTCGCCCCAGTAACTCAACGGTAAAGCATCGGCTAGCCAGTTCGGAGATCTAGGGTTCGATTGTCAGTTGGGATAGCAAGGTTCTTTATACGTTATATTGTTGGTAAATGGAGGCTGGACAGCATAGGCAAAACAACCAGCTACAGAACACCGTCGATTTACAAGCGAGCCGCCAGATTGTCTTTTAACACAACTGGAGGAGATCGCCAATCCACGACATGGCTCTCCAGACTGCCACACTACGTGTGATAGTCTGGAGAGCCATTTTGACAACAAAAGCGGAATCAGAACGCTGGCCAGTCCTCCTCAACATACGTATCAGGCGGTCATCAACACTGAGATAAAAGCAGGATTCAAAATATCATGTCTCCAATCGGACATTATCCATAGTAACCGAGCTCGGCACCAGTTCAAAGTGCTCTGCCCATGTTAAGGGATCAACGGTAGGCGCTGTAATAGACGTCGACATCTAATCCCGCCTTCTGCCAGTCGTCTCTGAATAATATCCCTTGATACAGGATTCCTGGAACTTGGGAAATGCCTTCGAATGGCTGATATCGAAGCCATTGGTGCAGGCGTGGCTCCTTTCCTAATTGTCTGTCTGGGGCGTCCTGAGCCTCTGTGATTGTTACACACGCCTTTTCTTACCCACTGTTGCCAACACCGAGCAACTACCATATCGCTCCGACCAAGATGGCGATTGGACTAACCAGCTTTCCTTTGGTTTATGATGGGGCCTCTCTCTAAATTCGACAACCATTCGTTCCACCGTCGAGTACGTCTCAAAGGCATAGTTGTACACAACTTGCAGTATCAGGTAGAAAGTCCAGTTCCAATTGCCCGTGAGTGCGAATACCGGCCGTTTTAAATGCTACATAATGCGACGTGCTCATGCGCGTTGTATGATCACTATAACATCAATGGCTCTGACAGTTTGATGGTTTTCATAACTTTTAAAACGGCATTTGCATGCCGAGTCTCGCAACTGTAGCTCAATCCTTTATGAGTACATATGTACATATATGTATATATATATATATATATATATATATATATATATATATATATATATATATATATATATATACGTATTTATATACATATGTATGTATGTATGTATGTATCTGTGTGTGTGTGCATATACAGGGTGTCCCAAAAAGATTGAAAAGCGCTTTAATTCTTTACCTGTCGGAGATAAGTGGGCAATGAAAATGGCAAAAATTTGTCTAGGGGGTCGTATAAAAATTTAAAATGTGTAAGTTTTTGAAAATTAATCGGAAAACTATTTCATTAACGTAGTCTTATTTCCTACCTTACTTTCAACATTTTTGCAATTTACATTGTCCACTTATCTCCAACAGGTAAATAATTAAAGCGAGTTTCAATCTTTTTGGGACACCTTGTATATGTATACTCTTTTTGTTGAAAGAGACCATTGCATTTTGCTAGCTACAGTGACTATCAATAGTAACTAAAAGCTTTTAAAAAATTTGATTACATTTAATGTAGCTATGATAAAATGTTTTATTTAGTCAAAATGACACACAAAGCATTTATCTAGAAATTTTTTTAGAAATACATTTCACAAAACTAATACATTCTTTAAGAAAAGTGTGCAATATATTCAACACTTGAGGCAATCTTTAAACAAGGTTGATATATAAGTCATATATCTATATCTATAAGTCATGATCTATAAGTCAGCACTTAAAGCAATCTATATTCAGAATAAGCAAAGTTAATCATGTACATTCATATGTCTCTTCAAAAAAAGTGAGCAAAAAAAATTGAAATATATTTTGCAAATAAATAATTAATCTCTTGTGTGAATAAGCATATGTCTTGTAAGATTAGAATTTCGAGTAAATTCTCTACTGCAGAAACGACATATATAAGGTTCCTCTCCCGCGTGAACTGCAGTATGACTCGCCATGAATAATTTTCTCTTATCGACGTAAGGGCGTTGTTGTTGACACTGGGAAGTGTCACCATTACCATTCTTGACGCAAAAAACATGTTGAGGCTGCGATCTGGATAGGAGAATGTCCCTCAAAAGGCTGCCGTGGTCATAAGGAATCCCTGTGAAAATTGACTGGGTTTCATTGATTTCAAATTATATCAATCATGAACAAGAAAGGAAATTAGCATGCATAACCAGTATTAAGGCATATGTACATAAGATAAAACAGAAAAATCGTGAAGAAAACAACTCAGTTGGTGTGTTAAAATTGAGGTATGTTTTTAAAACTAAACACTCTGTAATCTCACTGAAATAACAAGGAATAATGATTAAAACTTAATATTTATAAGAAAAGATAAAGAAACTAAAAAAATTAAGGAAAGTTAAGTCCATATCAAATCACATGTGGTTCAGTCTTTGCTGCGTGATTACCAGGCAGTTTCCAGGCTTGACCTGTCAAAGCAGTTAATGCGCATGTCTATGGCAAAGGATTTATTGTTCTGCAATCGCCAAGACTTCAGTTTCAAGTCTGGAACTTTAAGCTGCAAGTTTCGCGATACTCGTCCGTTATGAATGATTTAAGCTGCTGGTCAGCTGAGCTGTATGTGCCATAGTATTCTCGACTCTTAAATCCATACATGCATTAACTTAATGTAAAATTATTTTGTTTATTTGAAGTTACTTGTTTAAAAAATGGTTAACTTAATAGCTGTTTTCTTTTCTTAGAAGCCATTCTACGAGATAGTCGCACTATGCGAATACGCAATAATATGGTGGGTGACTATATAGTGATGCCCCGGAAAGTATAATGTGATCTACTCAAATACAAGAAATAGTTCGACTTTCGAAAATTTTAATGCGAATGAACGCCATTACAAGCCATGAAAAACCAAGCAAGTGCACTGCGCTGAAACTTGGAATGCGTATTGGCAGTTCTGTACGTTGTATGTTTGAATGCTGGCAAGAATCACAGCTAAAGATATTCAGGTAGGTGAATGTTTGAGATGCTTCTTGCGTCCTGATATGTTTGCGAACTTTGTCAGTATAGAATTTGTTGAATATTGTATTTTTATATTTTAATATGTAGAATTAGATTTCCAGGTATGGGTTATATGCGTTTACAATATGCATTTGTTAAGTTTTACTTTTAATACGTATATTTAGAATGTCGTCTCAATTAAATGTTGTACAAAATAACATTTAGATTAGCTGGCGTATTTAATATGTCTCACTGTATATGGGTGCTTTTAAATTAGGGAATCCTATGTTTACACTATGTTTACACTTGCTTTAGATATGCCTAATATTATAAAATAGGGAGCTTCGTTGTTTTTACAGTGTACTTTTATGCCGCTCAAAGTGTTCGGAAGTTAGGTTATCCTCGGATATTTATAATATTATACACGGTCACTGCAATGATGTAAAACGTTTTTGAATT